>VWYP01030912.1:60288-81440 GCA_013400435.1 Pycnonotus jocosus | reverse complement strand
CCCAAAAAAAAACAACCCCAAACGGTTTTCTACTGCATCATATATTGAAACCATCTGACAAATTCCATCTCCTTATATCCTAATACTGCACCTCAAGTTTAATTGTGTCAGCTTCCAACTAGCACAATCTCAGGGGGAGAAAAGAAGGCAGGAGATAGTTAAATTAATGCGGAAATTCCCATAACTGAAGTGAACCCCCGGAGATGAAGAACCTGCTGAAAGGAATATTTTGATTAAGGGAAGTAAGATACAAACCATATAGCAAAGGATTGGACAACAGCAGTGCAGGGAAAACACCAGGTTTGGCTTACTCGGTCTAGCAAAACCAATTAGTGATTTCCACAGCATTCATTAAATTTCATTAAATTAATTCCATACACACACTCCCCCACTGACTGCTTGCACGCCAGCATTATTTGAAGTTTGTAACTAATTCAAAACACAATTAGGAAATCTCCTAATGATTCCCCATGTGTCACAGTGGAATACTCCTCACTCATCTCCAGTCTCTCCCTCAATGCAGTGACTGCCAGCAGTCAGTCTCAAAGGGAGATGGAACAGCTGAAGGAGGAGGACCTGGACAGGCTGCCTCTTTCACTGCATGTAAGACAATGTTAAAGCAGTTTTTAAAAGGAAGTTGGATTGATCTGCTCTGCAGACATCCAACCATTGCTATGAATGCTAACTTTGGAGTGTGGGAATTCTTTCAAAGACAACTTTAAAAATTATGTAGATCCCAGTGAGCAGTCAAGAGTTTAATACAGTATTTTTCATCTTAAAAAAAAAAAACAAATTTTTTTCCTTATGCAGCAAGTCAATACACATTTTAAACAAAGGGTCCTCCTTACCCTTCTTCTGGAACACAATGCAGCAGCGGCCAAATACAAGTGAGCAAAAGCACAATCTTGCACCAATCAACATGGAAAATGATGGCCCTTTAAAGGGGGGCACCATGTGAAAAACATTTCCAGAGAAGACCTATGTTAAAAATCTCAGTGTATCCTATTTCCTACTAAAGGCAACAAAAGCACAAGCCCTAGGGGTTTGGTTTAAAAATAGAGTAGTTGTTAGTATATCACCTGTTGTAAAGACCTACAAATTAATGCATGTTCCCCTCCCCAAGGGTACCTGTTTTAAAACTTGTGTTTTAAGCTGCCCAGCAGCTAACCTGCTCCAAAACATCAATAGGAGGATGAGAGTTTGGATTTGAAACATAATGCTAATGTCTTTCACCCTTGTTTGTTTTTTCTTTTTGCACACCTTGTTGATAAGGAACAAGGAAACATCTTGGAATTAATCTCACAAAGCTAACTCTTGTAACCGTTTCTTAAGATCTTTGGAAATACAGCTGTCTTACAGAATAGGTAAACATAGGCATGGACAAGGTAAAATCACACTGAAGAAGATGTTAAAAATCAGTAAGAGAACCACAGCAGTGCAACATCACTCATGAACAGAGCTTCAGGCAGAAAGGAGAGCTAGCAAATAGCTTTAACAGACACTAGAAGGAAAGGAAAGGCTTGTGGTTCATGGGTCTTTCATGGTTATATTCTGAGACTTTGCAGCAATAAGAAGCAATTTCAAAAGAATGAAGCTGCACATCTCAGATTCTGAAGTAGTAGCGAGTTAAGACCACTTGCATTTCTGTCAGCTTGATGGCTCTATATATGTTATAAACAAAGCTCAATTTCTTAATCCATGGATAAAACTCCATTCTGCATCCTTTATATTTATATGGCAACATGGTCAAAACTCACCACAAACTGTCTTATAAGTAACTGTACTGTTGTACTTAAGTACAAAGGAAGTTGATAGGAAATAAGGTAGGAAAGTGGATTATCCCTTTGGAAAATGTAATGAACTGTCATAATTAGAGGAAACAAAACCAGGGCTTTCAATCGGAAAACTGGGTAAGGCTTGGTAGGGACACTAAAGCTTTCCTCCTCTTCCACTTCAGTGTGTTAACTATAACTGGCTAATTAAGAAGCCCCTTTCTTTGCCTAAACCTAAGGCAGAACCACAAGCTAGACTTAGAAGCCAAATCTACTCTGCTCCCCGAAAGACAGAAACCGAACAAAATCATTGTATGTTTTTTACGTACTGATTTGTCACCCACCAATCAGGACCATTGGCCGGTTTTTCATCTGGGAAATGTTAAACATGCCTAGAAATAAAATAAGGAACACATAAAAATCCTGGCTTTTTAGGTGTTAAGTCATGCATCTGGTTTACATATTTAATTTTTCGCTCTTCATCGTGCAACCTGCATAATACTACAAAAAACAAAGCTCAGTAAAGACCAAGGGAACAGGAAGAAGGGGAATCTAGCGCAATATTATTTAAAACTATAGCTGCTTTAGTCTCCAGCCATCCATATGCTATGGGTCTATCCCACTGCAGAACCCTTTCCCACAAAGCTTGCCATAATGTGAATTACAGTCTACCTACTACAGAATTCAATCTATTTGAGACCATCTTGTCTCTAACCATAGTATTTGACTGTTCTAGTTCTATAGATAAATTGTTAACAATTGTTACAGTTCAAAGAAGTTTATCACAGAAAGCCCCAGGGACAATAACGAGATTAACACAAAGTGGAAGAAGAATGTCAGGTAAATGCTGCTGATGGCAAAATGACTTCAGTAGACTTTTCCCCAACCACCCCCTGCTTTCCCAAACCAGAATTCATAAATAAAGGGTCTACAAATAAAGGAACCAATCCCTCCACGAATACCCTTAGGTTTATAAGGCACTATTTTATCTGGGTGGAACCAATGTCCTTTGCAAGTCAGCCTATGCTTAGATTTAAAAGCTACCTTTAAATTTGTTTCACATTAGGAAAAAAAAGGGAAAAACCTACTGTTATTAATCTGTAAGAAAACAAAAGGGCCAAAGCATATTTTTAGTGTAAAGGGCACTAATCCATGATTATAAAGCGAGTTCATGTACAAGAGGTCAGCATTCCCAGCTGGAGTCAGATTACAAAAATTCAGTTAGGTTCAGATGTGAATGTTTAAATCAATATAAATTCAGAAAAGACGAATATAGCCTGAGAATGTGACTGCATCATCATGGACTCTGTGTCATGACCTTATGCAGAGCACTAGATGAGTACCCATGAAGTCCTGCATGGCAAAAAAGATTTGCTGCTTCTAGAAATATGTTAATGGAGTACTTGGATCAACAACTCAATTTGGTCCTTCTCTTACTACAACTACTTAGCTTTACCCTTTGTTGTTTTTGTCATGAGCTGTGGTATTTACATCTGTTTGAGAACAAAATCTGTCCGAATGTCTTTCAGACAGTTTGGATTCTAACGCTCATGGAAGGTTACAAGTACCAGGATATTGTTTTCCCTACCACTGCTGTTATTTCTTGAGTACAACAAACATACCAGCATGGTGTTTCTTTTTTCTGCCCACTGCTGCTCCAATGATTCGAATCAACTCCTCCTCTGAGGCACCCGACCGTAGGTGATCCCTTAAGGACACTTCTGAATTCCCAAAAAGGCACACCTGCAGCCAACCAAGGGAGGCAGAGGAGGAGAAATGAGAAAGAATAAATTACTTTTACAAGTATTTTGTACTAACCTCAGAGTGAAGAGCTTTGAAGAGGCCTACCCTATTGAAGGGAACATTTATGGAGATTGTTTTCTTTATCTCTCCTCATGTACACACAGACAGCCTGGGATGTTTATGCAGCCTAAGCTCATTGGGCCTTCAGGCTGCCTCGGTCATCTGACATTAGGCAGCAGCACAGCTGTTGTCAATATCAGGTGACAATGTATAAGTGCCAATTTTTAATTGAAAACTTTAATTTTCCTCCAGAAACTGCCAGTATCAACGTGGCAGGAAATGGTTATCCCTCATTGTTCTACAGTCATTGAGCAAATGTACAGGCTGCTCTTGAAGGAGAAGAGTTACAAGTTGTTTGGGAAACAAGACAGGATCCTTGTGGAATGCAAAAGCCAAGCCCTCACAGCTGCTTGGACCCTTTTTTAATTGGAAATCATCTGCTTGTCACATGTTTAAGATGATTTTGAATCAAAGATTAGAATAAATATTTATATTTACTGGCCTTGCAACCATGTTTTACAACAGAAGTTAACTATGGTAGCAAAACAGAGAAACTGAAAAAAAGGTGATGTAACATCTCCCTAACAGCCTGACAAGATGGAACAAGAATACATACAGGATAAATAAACAGGAGCTAGCTGGTAATAATTATGTGTTTTTACATCCCAGCTACTTTTAGGGCATGAATTTCAACACTTTTTCACTGTGTGAAATCAAAGAGAATCCTGTTTCATTACCAACCTACCTTTAAGTTCCCATCTGCTGTTATCCTCAGCCGATTGCAGGATCCACAGAAGTGCTCTGACATGGAGGTGATAAAGCTGATTTGGCCCTGGAAATGTGGCACCTTGTAACTCTAAAGAAATGCAGAGGAAAAAAAAAAAAGAGTCAAATACAGATTCCTAGCTTTTATAGCTCCACTTGCCTAAAGACCAGAAAATTTATTTTAACACAGATTTTCTTCAGCCTTAAGATCATATCAAATAA
This sequence comes from Pycnonotus jocosus, assembly GCA_013400435.1. Classification (NCBI taxonomy): domain Eukaryota; kingdom Metazoa; phylum Chordata; class Aves; order Passeriformes; family Pycnonotidae; genus Pycnonotus; species Pycnonotus jocosus. The sequence goes on along the minus strand of VWYP01030912.1, from coordinate 76,878 downwards.
AAAATAAAAGCAAAATCAGTTCATTCAGGTGTTCCAGTCTATTCTGCACTATTTCTAGAAATTCTCAAACTTGTTAAATGCTTGCTCTTGTAGTTATCAACCAACAGGTGATGCCTGTAGGGAGCATGAGCTAGAAATTCCCCATTTGGCACTGTATGCTTTGAAGCAATAGTTTTAACACTGAACAACTCTTCCATCAGGATTGTTAACGTGCAGACAGAGACTGACAAAAGTTTCAAAAGCTGTAAAAAAATATAGGATACAGGCCTGGCATTCTTTATAACTGACTGGAAATACACCTAGAAAACACGCTGTATTTATAAAGATACAGATTATGACTAGGACTTCATAAGCATCAAGTCCCATGCAAGCAGCTTCACCAAAACCCAAGAGCTATGACACTGAGTGTTTATTACTTTGGGTGTGAAATATCAATGCTGAACTTGGGAATTTAGGGCAGGGAAGGAATGGGGGCACTTTTCACATGTTCTGTCCAATCTCACCTTGGCTGTGCTGGAAGTCTCACAGGGTAATTTCTCCAATTCTGGCCATCGCTGTTTAATTGTATCAAGCATTTCTTTGTAGCTCACCATCTTCTTGAAGTTCCATTTATTGCCTAGAATTAACAAAACCAGCCTAACCTTAAACTGTGGATTTTATTTTCTTAATTGGCAGAGAACCACCTTCACATTCTCTGTAAGTGTCAGTTTAGCCGTAGGTGTCCCAACCCCAACCAGTCCTACAGCTTATGGAAGGAAGAAGATAAGCTGCAAAAAACTTCAGGCAGTTCCTAATTCCCTAAAAGAGCTTACCAAAACCTCTGGAGACAAATCTATGGGGTGAATATCTACCAATCAGCTCCCTTCTGTCCAAGAAGAACCTCAAGGCAGCAGTACTTACCATCAAAGGGCATGTACTCTATGAACCGCACGTCAACGGGCAGATCCTTTGTGAAATCCACAAAGTCCAGCACCTCATCCTCATTGAAGCCTCGCATCACCACACAGTTCACCTGCAGGTGAAGCAGACACCTGAAACTAGTGAGCAGAGTATGACCTGCACCCCCAGCTGCACAGGGAGATATCAATTCTCCTCATTACTTCTTGATGTGATCTTCAAGTTTTTCTCTAGTTTTACTAAAAAGTTATTCATGGGGTGTGGTGGGAGGTGAGATGGAATATAATAAATTCTTTATCCAGGTGATCTATATGTATGGTAAAACACAACAGTTTCAGAGCAAATAAACACTGGCTTTACCTTAACAGGACGGTAGCCAAGTTCAGTGGCTTTGTGAATTCCTTCCATTACCTTGTGAAAGCCTAAGATACAAAAAGAGTGAAAAATAATTGTTTCAAAACAGAATGCAGAAGGTGGTTATTTAGTACAAGACAAAGAGATGACAAATAAAAACCAATCTGATTCAGCAGATAGGGCTGCAAGTAAAAAGAGCTGCAAAAAAAAGACTTTAATTATACCCCTCCTCACAACCCCCAAAGCCTACCAAGTTACTGTGCTCAAGTCATTGAGATCAATATTTAACTGGTATTTGAGTAATCAACAATACTGGTATGGTTTTTTGCATCTTTGGATATCCATTTATTATTAGCATATGATTCCACACTTCTCTGTAAGTCAGCTTTACTTGTGTTACATTCTTCTTAAAGGGAGTGGACAGAATTTATGAACTGCCTCCAGATGCAATGGAGAAAGAATAATAAATTAATATTTATTTTATAGTAATGGCTTGTGTCTTTTCTATGACAGAATTTCTCTGTTCTAAATCAGACAGCAGGGTTGCTAAGTGAATTTTAACAGGATTTTTCTAAAGTACATTTGGGGTGGAATGGGTTTAGGAACAACAAAAAGCCTCTTGATTCCCTATTCAATCCTGGCTACAGATATAATTGGCTTCCTGAAGCTACTGACTATGCATCAGTCAGAAGATCAGAGGCAGTATGTCTCAGAAGTTTTGATGACAATCCCCATGCTGCTCCTAGTCATATGTTTTTGTGCACAGGTCCATCACCCTCCTTTGCTTATCTATTATCTACTGGAAACTCAGATTCTCTAGTGAACAGATCATACCTTCATTAGTCTGTAGGTGTTTTAGCAGAAAAAAGCAGTAACTCAGTAGTGTTCTGTGTACACCTAATATGGGATGCATTCAGAATCAGAAAAAAAGAAAACTAAAGAGACAAAAATTTCACTTCACTGCTTTATGGCTAGTAAAGGCATCATAGAGCATGGACATAGGAAAGCAGAAGATACAATTATTTAATAAGCCAGTTCTAATGCTAATCCTGGCTGCAAAGAGTGGAGAAGAGCAAACTCATTTCACACAGTGAAATAACTCTTGCAAGCAAGTGTTTGAAGTTATGGCTTGCCACCCTTCTCAATCACCACCTACTTGTGCATGTGCCCAGGAAGTTTCCAGCACCTGTGGTAGATCTCATTCCAATTAAGCAAGATTGCAGGCAGATTGTGGCAACAGAGATAATGATACACTGCTACAAGCACAAACCAGAGCCTCGAATAGGATCAAAAATCTCTGCTACTGCTCAGAAAATCTAATCTGTGACCACAGGATTACAGAAAGCAGAAACTCATCGTAACTAAAATGGCCAGGAAGCAACCACTTCTCCTCTTGCACCCAAAGAAATATTTCAATACTTTCATCATATTTGATTTCTTCTGAAGTCAGAACTTTGGCCAGCTTTATAGTACAGAGAACCTTAGAGCTATCCAGAAAAACCCTATATGGAACAAACCCCCCAGCATTTAATCCTTACTGGAAAAAAGGCTTCAGGCCTACATTTAATGATACAATTAAATTACATTATTACCTCACTTTCCTTGTATGAAACACAGAAAAGAAAGGGACAGGCCATGAAACAGGTTAGACTTGCTACCTGCATGAAAGCATTTTTAATTTGCTCATCCCTTAGAATGTGGTAGATTGAAAAAAGTAGAAATATTACGGTATCTAAAGTGCTTTCACACATCAGTGAAATCTCTGATGATCTCACAGTCATTCTGTCTATCCCAACCACCTGCAAGTAGAAGCAGCTGTGATACAGGGCATCTGCACCAAAGATACATATTTTCTACATCTTCTTAAAACCCTATAGCGACTTTCCAGCAAAACAGAGAAATTATTCTAAGTTTTTCAAGGGCCTGGTAAGCTCCATAACCAGATGCCACCTTTACTTTCCAGAGAAGTTATCAGCCTGCAGGAGTCCATGACCAGGAATCCCTCTCACCTTAACAGAGCTATCTTGTTGCCTCTGGAACTGCCACAGGAGAAAGGGTAGCTCAGCAAGGCAGGCACTCTACTCTCTGCTCATTCCATACTTGGAAATTTCCTATTAAATAATAAAAAACCCTCAAAAAAAAAAAAAGGTATTTTACATAATTTCAGCTTTAACCTTAACAAAAGAAAAAAAAAAAACCAAAGCAATAGAACTCAATGTTACTATTTTTACCTGATCGCTGCTTAGAAAAAATATCTATGATTTGGAGACCTTTTCTCCTCTTAAAAAATAGTCAATAACAGAAATTTCCCAGTTCATTGCCTATGCCATTCTGTTGAGCAATTTCTCTCTTTGTTGGTAAAAGATCTTTTTTTCCTTAAGGGCAGAAGAGAACATTTATATAAATAAAAATTACTCCCATCCTGTAATAACTTAGTTTACTTTATAAAGAGCACATTCCTAACAGGTTCTAATCAGATATGAAGATCTCTGGCCTTGTAATTCAGGAAGCTGGAGGCTCAGGTTTGCCCCTTCAGTGGCGAAAAGAAGGGCTTATTCCTAATGGATGTCACAAACCAGGTAATACTCAAACACAGAAAGCAAAAGGAAAGAGCACAGTCAACACCTGTCTGTGATTAGATAGTCCCAGATAACACACTGGGGAGCCAATTGTGCCATGACACAATCAGATCAGTGCCATAGCCTACACTGGAAGCATAATGCTCCAGTCAGCTTTATGACAGGAACTGATTTCTGCACCATGACACAGAAACCTGAAGTAGTGCTCCCACAGAGACTCTTGACAAGGACACCTTTCTGCACCTGCCAGCAGAACTTTGGTTTGCTAGCAGTGAGTCAAATGCCGACATTACTTCTCACAGCATTCCAGATTTCTACAATCCTTTCCCTACATCTATCTGAGGCTGTTGCACCATCTGGTGGCTATTGAGAGCTTTTGTCTGAATTAGAAGTTCACAGACTACTGAAGTTACATTGCTGGACAGGAAGAGAATGATATGACATCAAACTAGTTTTAGTTTGGAGGGAAGTCCAACTATGAAGCTGAGATCCATGATCAGCTTTAGGACTCATTTAAGCCAGAATCTGTAACACTGGGCATATCCAAGCATTTTTAAAATTTTACTTTCAATTACTTGCTCAGTAGGAGAGAAGTTACAAAGCCAACAGCCCTCCTCAAATTACTTCAGGCATGGTTTATGTTTATTGCTATTAAAAAGTATATGGAACATCACTAACCACATGTGAGACCAGTGCTAGCACACCCCGAATACAACTTCCAGAAACTGCCATTATTCATGACAACAAGTTCAGTTCTTGTGCCATCTTTGTCCCCAGATGGTATAGCAGAAGCATCTGAGTTTGTTCAACAGTATTAAAGGAGAGCAGCACACAAGAACAAAACAAGATTTGGAGAGTCCTCTTGAGAGCTATGACTAACCAATTATAGATTATATGACTAACCACATGACTAACTGTGGTGAGTTAAGCATCTTCTATTTCACCAGCTCCAACGAAAGGGGCTCTACCTGCTCAGCATTACAGAAAGAAGGAAAAAGAGTCACTACTGAATAATCTAGTAGACTACTTTTCCCAGCCTCAGAAGGATAGCAATTCACTTCCCTCCCAAAGTAACTGACTGTGAAAGATAAAGCAAGCAACCCATGACATTCCTGCAAGTATTAACACAGTTGCCTTAAAAGACAAGCTTGTACCTTTCCTTCGGACAATGAACTCAAATTTAGCTGGCACCAAAGTATCCAGGCTGATGTTAATGGCATTCAGTCCTGCCTCCTTCAACCGGGGCAACAGTCTGGTTAAGTTGATCCCATTGGTTGTGACAGCAATGGTTTTCAGCCCTTCTAGCTTGTACAGTTGACCTAGGAAATAAAAAGTAAAAAGAACACTGTAAAGAAGTTGTTAAGCTATAACTTACACAGAAAACCCAAAAGATTTGTGAAACAAAGAAAAAGGTTATCACTGAAGGTGTGAAGAAAATGTGGACACATCAGTGCTTCTGCCTTCTTCCAGCTGTTTAAGAGACTGATTTTAGCACAAATCCATTTCAAAAGGTATGAGAGAGCAGTTTATTGCAAGTGAAACTGGTGGTAAAGGTTTTTTTTATTAAAATGCACCCTAATTTTGCTCTTCATTTCTTAAATACCTACTTTATTGTTGAAAGGCAACCCCTGATTTTGTGTACTTTCTTTTCCTCATCCACCTTTGCAAACTGAATTTTATGTTCTGCAATAACAAGCAGCAAGCCATCTCTTTCACAACTGACACCTGACCTAACTGTTTATTTGGCAACATTTGTCCTACAATGCTTTACCAAAAACCAGTTCTAACCCAGAGGTAGCTGCCAGCAGAACTTTGAACTTATGAAAGAAATACCACATGCAGTCCTAGCTAAACAGGAAAAGGTCAACATACTAGACTATTACAGAGAATCCAAGGCAACAACATCCAAAGGGACAAAACATTCGCACTTGACAACTGAAGTATTTCCATTACCAGTGGTAGCCCAGCAGACTGGAGAGTGCTTACGCAAGACACTAAAAATGGCTAACAAAAGAAAACAGCGTAAGAATCAGTTAATATCAAGAGATTAAGATTCAGAAAATAGCTGCCTCCTCACAAGCCAAATGCAGAAATCCCCAGCATACCAGATCTCCAGAGACCAAACTTTCAAACCTCCAGTTATCAGTACAACAACAAATAAGAAAAAAACCCTCATAAACAACTTGCAGAAGCAGAGCCACAGCAAAGTAATTTACTTTGGTTTTATCTCCCTCCCTCATAGCCTCCACCCTAATTATTTAAGAAATATTTGAAGAACCCTTTCTCTTGAGGCAGCTGTAATTACAGCACAAATACTTCACAGTCCCTTCTTCCCTCACTATTTTACCAATATTTGTTCATGTTGATAAGGACTTTATTTCTGCTTTATCTCATTTCCTAGCTCTTTTCAAAATATTCACCCTGAGCTGAGTCCAGAACTCTGGAATGCGTCAAGCTAGGTCACAGCAAAGATGTTGAAGTTTACAGCAGCAGCATTTTGGAACATGATTAAGAGCCCCATAAAGACATGAGGTTGTAGGGAAAGAGCAATCTTTACTAAGAGAGATTTTTTCCCTGCCCTTCAGCTCTCAAAGTCCTCCCAAATGACCAAGAATAACCTCTTCCTAGAGGATAGTGCTACTGGCTCAATTTTGCCAAAGATTATTTAACACTAGCTATCACTAGCACCCTAATCTTTGTGAAAATAAAGGATACATGCTGAAGCCAGAGGATAGTTTGGGAACATCTCTGCTTTTATTTACAGCCTCAGAACACACAAAATGCTCAACATCAGAACAACTGGGGAAAAAAATCTAGGTGCCATACAGGTTTCACTGCTAGAAAAGTAAACTGCATAAAGGTACTGAATAAAACTAATGTCATTCTGCAGCCTGAAATGAAAAAAAAAAATAAAATTAAAAAGTAGCACCAGCTGATTAGGTCAGCAGAGGCAGCAGCTGATGTCCATGCATCTTTTTCCTCGTCACACAGGGCAAGATACAGGATAAGGCACTGGAAATACACTAACACATGGAATCACCTGTAGTAACAAATGGGACAGTAGACAACTGTGAGAAGTTAGAGGTGGAGACTTAAACACTAACACCAGCAAGTTAAGAAGGATCAGTCAGAACACTCTACCAGGTGTAACTGTGCACAGTGTCTTGGCTTGTTGACCTCTAAAATTAAAAGAGATGAAAGAGACTCAATAACTTTGTAACTTTACTCATACTTGTATTAAACTTCTTTGCTGACCTTTGGTCACTGCTTTAGCACCAATCAGTACAAGCAAAGGCAACTGACAAAAACTAACAACCAGAAAAGATTCTGTAAGTCCACAGCATGAAGATAAAACTTGTATGTCAAGCTTGAGCCATGAAATAAACCATTTTACATTTATCTTTTCCTTTAGGATTAGAAGCATCTTCTTAAATAGATAATTTTCTTACATATCCTCCTCCAATCATGTCCTTAGCTGCATTTCTCCTGATTGACTCCAGAAAAGGTGTGTATACTTCCATACAGATGAGCTAACAAGTCTACCCTACACCACTTCACTCTTGAAATGGGTATAAAAAGTTGCTATAAAAAGTCATCCAACATTCCATCCTCCACCCCATGGAAAACGATTTTGTCAGTGCAGATGTGTACTCCTCAGACTACTAATAATAAACAGCTATGACAGAGTCTATATCCAGTGCTTATTTAAATTTTGAGTATCTCAACGGAGATGGATTCTATATTCCACAATCAGCTGCTTCAGAAAAGTCTCAAACATATGTTTTCAGCAGTCCCTAGGACATAATTTAGCTTTCAGCAAGTGTTAGATGCTGACTCATAGTTTATATATGTGCATCTGTTAAAAGATTTTAAAAAATCTAAAGAACTGTAGCAGGTCTCTGAATAGCATAGTCTCCTACAAATTACATCTGTTCACTGAAACAAGTAAAAAACCTTGATTTTGTGTATTAAAAAATTGGTAACAGATAACCCAGCATTAACATTTTTGAGTTTTACTGGTATTTTATGGATCATTTATAGTTTGGAGAAAGGCTTGCTGAAAGTAAACCCAACTTAAACCTCAACCCAATGCAGCACCTGAGATACTGTAGCCACCTAGAAAACCAGACTAACTCTATTTGGAACTCACCCACGATGTCCACCACATCGGGCCGGATAAGCGGCTCTCCACCTGTCAGTCGGATCTTCTCCACACCTTCTTTCACAAACAGTCTGGCTAAGGTGATTATCTCCTGGGTAGTTAGTAGCTCTGATTTTGGAGTCAGCTGAACACCTTCCTCAGGCATACAGTACCGACCTGAAACAAAGATTACAGAAATACATGAGGCAAAAAGTAACGCGCAACAATTAACCTAATATTGATGAGTAAAGTGCACCAAGGGCAGCTGTCTTTAATGGATGTCAAATGACACCAACTGTTCAAAAATTTTACAGTTTCCTAACAATTTCCTGGTTTACGTCAGAGGAAAACCCAAGACTAATTTGATGTGCCTCAAAATTACAATGGATCCACTTTGAAGAAAAAGATGACCTTATTTCTATCTAACCTGCATTCAAACACAGACACCAAGTTCAACCAGCTTGGGACATCACCGCAGACTTTCCAGACGTAATTGAGGGAATGCCTAGGTATGAGCTCTCCTGCTCACTGAGACTTTGGGCACATAAGCATCATTATCTAAACCACACCAAGTCTGATAAAAGATCTGTCACTTCCACCTGTCTCTGGTAGATCCCTAGGCTTGCTCCAGCTTTCCCATCCCAGCATTAGCTCAGCCCCAGTGAGTCTCTATCTGTCCTTTATCATTATTTTGTGAAGACAAGAAACAGCACAGGGCCAACACAGCAATAATACCCTAGCCCAAACCTTGGCCTTTGCACAATATGTGCAGTGCTTTGTGCAAGGAAAGAGCAGACACTTACACCTGAGGTTGCATTTCTCAGTCAGTGAAATTCGCAAGTAATTGTGCTGCCGCCCAAAGCTGTCTATCAAAAATGCAGAGAATGGAGCAGCATGTTCTAGTACAAAGCGTCCTCTTCCTGAGCTTTGCAATTCCTGTAACAAAAACAAGCAAATGTTAAATATTTGAATAGTTATCCTGTCAACTTGTTGTATAAATATCAACTTTGAACTCAACTGATAATTATTATTCCATTCTTCCTGACATAGACAGCTGTCCAAGGAAAACCACTGTCAAAAATGGCCATTTAAGTTTCACACCCTACGTTAATCCATTTCTACAATTTTCCCTGTGCATTTTAAGATACTTGTCTCTGCCACAGGTGCTTCCAGCTTTTTGTGCAGAATAGAAGGTGTTTTCATTCAACGTGGAGACTTATCCCAGAATCAATGATCCAGGATCACCCATGCTCACTACAGCCCTTGGGTAAATGAAATTATAGAGAAGGGGCCCTTCCTGCGCCTCAGCACAAGAGAACCTGAAGTTGATCAAACACTGCATCTCTGCTTGTGCTCCTACAATATTCCATGTGCAATATTAACTTCTCTTTGCTAACAGCAAAACTGAATTATTGCTATATACAATTATGTTTCATGATGCCTGTCTTCATTTCCAACAAAGTCTTCCTGCCTAAACCCATTTAACAGAATACTTCCAAAAGGTTTGTCTCTGTTAAAAGATGACAAATAATGCAGAGCATGGGGGAACTGGAAGAAAAATCTGTGATTCTGAACACCTGTTCAAACTGAATAAAAAAAGTCAGATTTTTTAAGAATTTCTTTATTAACTGTCATGAAGTGAATATTACAAGTGATTCCTACTCATATCTTTGAGGGTTTTTAAAAGCACAACATAATATAATCTAGAGCAACATGACTTTTAGGAAGTATGAGTATTTGCCATCTAGAATGAGGGCATAAGAAGGATGAGGACTTGCTGGAGGAAGACCAGATGAGAGCACAAAGCTGCTCAGATGGCTGGAGCACCTCTTCTAACGAAACAGGCTGAGAGAACTGGATTTGCTTAGCCTGAGAGGAGATGGCTTTGGGGAGACATTATAACACTTTCCAGTACCTAAAGGGGACTACAGGAGAACTGGATAGGGACTTCTTACAAGGGCCTGTAGTGATAGGACAAAGAGGAATGGTTTAAAACTGAAAAATAGTAGAGAAGTTGTGCACACCTCCTCCCTGGAAGTGCAGGATGGGCTCTGAGCAAGCTGATCTAGTGCAAGGTGTCCCTGCCCACGGCAGGGATTGGAACTAGATGATCTTTACGGCCCCTTCTAAGCTAAACCATTCTAGGCTTCTATGACCACATTAGGTATCAAAATAAATATCCAAAATAGTAGCTGCAAATGAATACAGTTCAAGTTTGTACCAAATAAGTTAAAAATATCAGTACCATCAATGCCAGAATGGGTAAATAGCAAGGTCTAAATGCAGAAAACCACTGCCTTTAGCTCATGACTTTCAAATTACAATGTTATAGCTCTCTTTTTCTATACCTGTAAAGCACAGCTGGAACCACTCTGCTACTTTTGGAAAATATTTTGGTACCATAAGTGAAACTTACAGTAACTGAATAAACTCTTAGCACAGTACTGCAGAAAAGCAAGAGTTTACCAACATACTTCTATCAGGTGGTGGATACTTGGTTCAGGCACTACAAACAAAATATCCAAAACCAACATAATTCAAACTCTGCTAAGTATTTTTGTCTACTACGTCAGAGTTAAATTAACATTGTATAGGAGGTCAATTTGGTAACTCATGAATGAGACCAGCTGCCCAACATCACAAAATAAACCAGAGAAAACAAAATAATTAGGGGAACCACTTTCACTGGGTCCTCGTTAGTTAATCAAATACAGACATTTAACAGTCAGCCATGGAAACCAAAAGACAAATAAAGGATTCCTGGATACACAGTGAATTTCATATCTACTGAAAAGGCACATACAAAACCATTTCTGTATACATGGTGTTCACAAAGTTCATGTATGTGTGTGTGTGTGTGAATCAGCTGTAGAATTGTGCCTCAAGTTGAAATTGTGCTGACTAGTCTTGATAGGCTGCAGCAGGAAAGGATTAAATAAAGTTTTGACATAAATTTAAGATGCAGAATTCGGAACCAACCGGACAAAATGACACATTAGTGGGTATTTAAACTGCTTACCTAAGCAAAAGTCATGACTCACATCCAGTGAAAAAGAGACCTGTGCAAATTCCAGACATACTAAAATCAGAATGTATGGGATGATGTCAAGGGACTGGGCAGGAACACACACAGTTGTAGCCACCAGCTCCCTGGCTCTGGTCATCACTAGTAACAAAAGGAGCTAATCCTGTGCAGGATTTCCCCACAGCCTTTGCAAGAAATCTAGAAATGGCCAGCTAAAATGTTGAACCACCCAGATATGCTTCCTCAAAACATTTTATTCTGAAAACATTGGTAAGAAACATTTGTGGGTGGGTGAAAGCCATAGAGGACCCTCAGCGATCAAATCAGCCAGACAGCAAAGGTCATTTGGGGAGAGACCCAACTTCAGCCACAGCAATTATGTTTCCAGCTGTGCTAACTCCAAGCTCCTGCGAAACTTACAAGCAGGAGCAGTCGTTCTTGGCAGCACAATCTTTTCCCTAACCTTGAAACAATCCACTACACTTGATCCAAACAGCTTTGTGGTAAGATAAGACCTTACTCTAGGAATATCCACAGCATAAGGAGCTCTATAGAGGAGACAAAGGAGATACAAAGTGGCTGTTTCAAAGCCCAGAAAACATCTGTTTACCCCTGATAAAACTGCGGTAGTAGTTTCCACGGAATTGCTTATCTGCTGGAAGAAAGCAATCCCTTTCAGTTTCAGGGGCTGAAACAGCAGAGGCCTATGGGGTGCAAGGCCAGCCCTGCCAAGATTTGGCCTTCCTTTCCTGCAGCGCCAAGTGTAATTGGCAAGCACTCTGCAGCCACACCCATTGCTCACACATTTTCCTTCATCTCCCCTTCCTGCAGAATGCCGAAATCATCTGGTTTTTAAACATCCCGAGAAAATGCTCCAGTCTAGGGGCGTGTGTGGGTTGCTGTAGAGCTCTGCACAGCTTTAGGTTACCAAAAAAAATCTCAAGTTGGGAATCCCTTGTTTTGACAGAATTGCTGTCTCTGTTCCATTTATTTTAAGAAAGGGTTTCTCCAAATACAAGCCAGGTTAACTCAAAGAACCCAGGTAAATATCCACACTTCATTTCTTCATCTTCCCCAGTCAGAAAATTCAGCCCTGAACAGACTAAATCTAAGGATATTTTATATCTGCCAAACTCAGAAAAAACCACAACACAGAAAAGTGGGCTTTTTTTCCTTGAAAACTATGCTGTTTTCTAGCCTGGTTGGATATCTGATGTTCCCCTTCCTATTATTTTGGAAAAGTGTTCACATTGGAGAGGAAAAGCACTCCCAGGTTTATTAAAGTCATCAGAGCCCCTCCTCTGCTGTTTCTTTCCCAGTAACTCTTTTTTGCATCTTTTTCAGGATTGGGCTTCCTTAACACTCCACTTGAAGACCGAGCAGTATAAACCTCCTGCCTCCCAGTTTTAGAGTGAGCATTACAGGGAGGGAAAGACGGGAAAAGCTGTGCTCCCTGAAAGAAAGGTGGGGGCAAATGAGGGACACTTTAATACTTTTATGTAATGAAATACAAAACTGCATACTTTCAAAAATAGTAATATGCTTAAAATAATTTCGTGTTTTCAGGAAGGAGCCACCACTGGAGTGAGACACAGGAGACCAGTTCTGTAGCTGGTCTGTCATCCATCTGCATGGCTGCCATAGGCAAGGTAGCTAAAGTAAGAGGAATAACACTGCCCTTCATTAATTACTCTAAAGTGAACTGTCAAGAAGCAGCATTAAAAGAACAAGCACTCAGCATAAATTGGTGTCAATAAACTTTAAAGTTTCTATTGGAAATAACTAACTCTTGCTGCAAGGTAGTGGATTTTAGAACAGGGAAAAGAAAAATGTTTTACACAGCTACTAGAACTTCTGTCATTTTCTTGTTGTGTACAGAAATGGGTTTGTCTGGGAGGGAAGAATGACAGGAGATGGAATTTTTAAGCTATTCAGTTTCTGACCAACTAGATTTCAGCACAGAGGAATTAGGAGATACCCATAAGCCAGTACCATCAGCTTGAACTCCAGCAGAGGTGGATCCTGTACTACCAAAACTGCTACTGCACCCATTACTGACTCATTTTTTCAATGGCACAGAAAAGGCCAATTATCAGAAATGAAAACTCAGCTGCCTTCCTGGTAATTCAGGGCAAAGATGAAGCATTCACTCGGGTTGTTGTGTAAGTAGGGTTCTCTGAAGGGGAAGCTGAAGTTGAACCTTGTCACTTGCAGCCTTTGTGAGAGCTACTGAAACAGAAGAAAGCAAAAGCTGATAAAGTTCCCAGGCTACAGGAAAAGGGTTATTCAGTTCCCTGAAGTAGGAAAAGGTGAATGGTTGCTGTATTTTAACATATCAGTGTCCAATTACATAAATTTTTCACTGAAAAGGGATGTCTATAACCCACAAGTCCCCAGTCCCCTCTCTGCATAGTCAACAAGAGACATTTCTGCACATGGGAGGAGTATGCCCTGTCACACAGTGCGCTTTATCTGATTCACGAAAAAAACAGGTTCATTCTCTGGGCTGTCAATCCCATGTTCTATACTAGTCCTGAAAGAATGAGAGCTTAGATGACTGCATCTAGCAGCTATATTTTGACAAGCTGTCAACCCTTCAGACCTGACAATTCACCTGCGATTTCCAGGAGAACTCTTCTAACAAAGCAGCAAAATTGGAAGCTGTCAGCAGAGGTATCAATAACCACCAGGAACACCACAAACTGACTCAGTTTGTCACTGAAAGGCTCAGTTAAACACAAGGGGCAGACAACAGAATTCTTATCTACTAATCAAGCTGAAGATCAAGTATCATCCTTGCTCTACTCTTTCACCTTCACTTCATCTCCAGTGATATTTGCGCACTATAAAAGAGTAAAGCTTGCAAAGACTTCTGCACAGGTCTCAGGGACTACCACAACTACCAGTGTACCCATGACACTGTCAGTGCTGCTCCTCCTTCCACTGGCTCTTCAAGCTCCTGCAATCCTGGGTTTGTGCACAGCACTGCTGTCTCAGTGTAGCACCTAACACTGCTGCAGCCTCGCAGACACAACTCAGCAAGAGCTCTTCTCTTCCATGCCTCACCTTTAGCATCTTAAGTCTCTAGGGAAGTGGTGACATAATGTCCTTGGTTCAACCTGGAAATCAGACAACCGCAGAGGCTGAAATGGGTCTAAGGAGGCCAAGTGCCAGAATGAGGTCTGAGCTGAGAAGTCCAAGACAAATGTTTTTGTGAGGGCTCAGCAGCTGCTGCCCAACAGCTGACCCCAAACAGCAGGCTACACTTGTGGGTACTGGCACGGACAGCACTGCCCAGGGACTGCCACCAGCTAGCCACAAAATACAGCAGCAGTACACAGAGAATTTCAGACACAACTGGCTGAGAATGAGGGCCATGTGAGGTCTTTATGGGCAAGCTGGACTCTCCACTTTATCCCAGCACTGAAGGCTTCATTGTGGCCACAGAAATTTTCAGGTGGTTGTGTTTGGATTACAGGATCTACAAGAGCAGATGGAGAAAGATGAAGTGAAACTTTGTATCAAGACCCTTACTGGACATGACACATCTATAGCAGAATCACACACACACAAACACAAAAAAAAAAGCTGATTTCCAGTTTTGTAGTAGAAACAGGTCAACTTACCTGATTGTTTTAATTCAAGAAAAGAATCTGGAGATATATTATCATGGGTACAAGATGGCAGGATGGTATTGAACTTTGTCAACTGTGAACTAGTTAAAAAAAATTCCAAAGAAACACTTGCACACAATCGAACAACTGTGAAAATGATGCTTCCAGAGTGCCTGCAGCTTCATGCCCTGTACTAGTCTTAGAAAAAGGAACTCCACTCTGTGCACACCTCCGAGGCTGACTGTATCTCACAAACCAAGATTCAAACAAGTAAACTGTTTGCCACACACCACTTGTACAGCACCTGTACCAATCCCACTGTTTGCAACCTAACCAAAAGACTTACAATGGATGGCCTTGGACACAGCCTCCCAATTGTGGGAGGCTGAGCTGAACCACCTGAGTTACAGAGTTCTGCCTTCCATAGCTGGAATGACCATTTTAAAGGGGACTGAAATATAGTCTAGTGCTCTCTTCTTCCCTTTGCACACACCTCCTCCCCAAAATCTCAGGAAACTACACAGAACCCATGAATACTTACAGCTCCAGCAGAGAAGACAGTCAAGCAGCATTCACAACTGTTTTGAATGTTTAAATGTTCTCTCACCTCAAAGCACACTTCACTGTCCCCTATGGCTGTAATGCTAATTGCTTCTCTCTACAGATTAATCCCAGGAGAGACTGAGAACAGAAAGGAGTAATGTGTATATTATCACTGTATAGTTGCTAAATCTACAGTGTCTTTGCTTTTACACTAGCTCACTTCTCAAGCCCCACAAGATATGAGTGCCCTGGCATGTTTCTCACACTTCCTATGCCATAAATGCATATCTCCCATCCCATTCTTCCAGCTACTGTGGCTTTTTGCCCCTAAGGGAGGTAGGGCTTTCAGACGGACGTCGTAATCAAGCTCTCTCAAAAGTATTCCTGACTGTTTTTTAAAGCTACCCGATGTAAAGAAAGTAGTGAAAAGTAATTCTGATCAGAATTTAGAAAAAATATTAATGGCCTAGGAAAACAAACAACCAAAACAAATTCAATAACCTTTTCAGTTTTCTGAGCCAAGTAAGCATTCAATAAAGCAAAGCACAAATCCATTTGGTTTCCTGTAAATAAGTAAGTGGCAGTGAAGGCATTCAATTCCGGAGACACGGAGTCTGTCACTAGCAGGTTTAGCTTATTTTCTGTTTGTTAAAGCCGGCCATGCAATTGCAAGTAACACAATAAATCGTGTCCCAGCTGGGACTCCTCGGTGTGCCATGTCCTATTTCTGCTAGACAGTTACAGAACCTTTGCCCTTCTGCGCAGCTTTTTCTCCTGCTTTTGGACACCAAGAGTCTGAATCCTGCCGAGGGACCAAAAGTTAAACCGGGAGAAGCTGTATCAGGGCAACACCTGAGTTGACTTCGCGCCAGCACCAGAACAAACAGGTTCAGTGCGAAGTTCGCATGACCATCGGAGCACAACCACCCAAAGCTGCCAAACCTCTCGGGTTTTGACCTAGGCTGATCAAAGAGCGTTGTGTAATCTCTCCTTTGGCTGGGCAGGAGCACAGGACCGGCTCGGTCCATCAGACCGGGTGTCCCACGTACTTCCAAAGTAAGGGTGACATTTCAACAAAAGAAGGACACAGCATTATGTATTACTGTAGGTTTTGTTGACTCTTCCCTCCCCCCTACACATAATCGGGTCATGGACACCGCACAAATCACCAGTCGGTATGGGATACGCTGTAAAATTCTACGGACAGGTTGCATTTCTCTGGGACGCGCTGGCAGCCCCGCCCGCAGTGCCCAAGCCCCCTGGTCACCCCGCCAGGCGCTGCCACGGTTACCAGAGCGCCCCTCCACGAAACACATCTTAGGGACGAGGCACCGGCCGGGCACTCAACCTCCCAACCGCGACCTCCGGCGGCACCGCACGGCTCCCCTCCCCGGCGCCCCCCGCCCGCCGCCGGCCCCGAGCGCTCCCCGCCCCGCG
>VWYP01030912.1:0-53654 GCA_013400435.1 Pycnonotus jocosus | reverse complement strand
AAAAAAAAAAAGGTGAAAATGTGACAATGCCTTGGAAGAATTTAATTTGAGTTTTTAGAGAGAGGATCATTACTTTGTTTTGCACTGTTTAGTCACTTAGGTGGTGGAAAAGTGGGCCTAGAGAAGAAGAGGATTCTGCTCTTCTGATTCCTACCACTCACTTCCGCATCAGTGATTACAAATAACCTCTAAGATAACAGAAAATCAAACCCTTGAGAGGTAAGTGTAGCTGTCTGAATAATGGCACTCAAACTAACCTCAGAGAAACCATCATGCAGGAGGTTTCAAACGTTATGACAGCTGTGCCCCACTGCATTGGAGAGGGGTAGACTTTATTTTCTGTCATAATTGTTCTTCTAAAGCCTTTCACAAACGTGGCAACTGCTCAGCCCTTGTGGCTGGCTGACCACTGAAATACTCTCTTGTGGGGAAATGAGAATGGGTTATTTATATCATGGGAAAAAGGCAGGCAGGACACTCTACTGGTCTTTCATTTCCTCATGGATAGTGAAGTATTCATTGCATACCCAGCCTTGGAAATCCGGTCTCTTGACCCAGTTCTTTCAACTTCAAATGCTGTGTGTGTAAAGAAAATTAATTATAAAACAAAGCACAAAAGTGGAACAGACTGAATTGATGCTGACCTGAATGGGCTCTGTTTTGTTGAGAAATCTTTCCATCTTAGCCAGTGGAACACCTTTACTTTTTTTTAAGCTTAACACTTTGAGTCAAGGCGTTTTATGTTGCTGTTCTTTGCAAGTTTGTTTTTTCCTCTAAAAGAAGAAAATAGCTTTATCTTGATTAAATCTTCCTGTTCCAAAAAGCATCCAGCAAAGTTGGGCAGTACTGGCCTGACAGTATGCATCTTGCTGTTGTGCAAGCCCTTCATCTCCGCATGCATCACTCATGAGATACCTATGAGGAATGCTGAGCACTCTGACTGAGCACAGAATGGCAGAAAATGAAGAGAAAAGGAGAAAACAAGGCCAAGGCAGAGAAGTGGGACTGAGATACCTGATTTTCATATTTACTCTAAATTTCAGATATAGCTGAAAAAGACAACTGCAATCAAGAAACCTGGAGTCAAACAGTCCTAAATCTGACCTTGAAATTTCTAAAATGATTTTGCACATTTTCAATTAATTGTAATTGTTCTGTTAAACTTTCAGTGGGTTTTAACTAGAGATTGATTTCTCCATATAATTTCAGCTGTCTCTGCAATGCAACACAGTACCTTTGAAAAACAGTGAGAGTACTTAAGACACAAAGGAAATAGGCAGAAGAAAGACCATCAGTCCAAAGTACAGAGGGAATTAGCTGAAATTCCCCACACTAGACATCCAAATCTATCCTCTTGGATAATAATATTTCCCTTTCTTTTATTTTTAATAACAGAGTTATAGGGTATTCCCCTCAACAGCCAATCCCTATGTTAAAGTGGCAAAACCAAGTACTTAGAACAGATAGCACCACTTTTGGCATCCATTTCTGCACACTCTTAAATCATTCCCTCACATACATGTTTTTCTCGATGCATTTGTGTCTTCTAATCTTTTCCATTCTCTTGAATTCCTTTTAGGACTTCTTGCCCACTTGTCCTGCTGTCCATCTCCTTTTCTAGCCTCCTTATTTCTTATTTTCCAATCCCCTCCTTTAAATTCCTTCCCTCAAATCTACTTGCTTTGCATCTGAAATGGGGGAATGAGAGAAATGTGTTACCATGTGGGCATCTACTAGTGAGCAGAAACAAATAATCATAGTCACAGAAAAAAATTAAAACCCACTGCAAATATCTGCAGGACAGCCTTGCTCTATGAAAGATTAATGCATTTCACTGGTTAGGAACTCTAATTGCAATCCTGTGATGTCCCACTGCTGTAACCTGAAAAAGTGATATCTCTCCTACCTGGATTTTTCCCTTGTGTGCAGCCCTGTCTCTGGTAAAGGGGACTGTTTATAACATCATTACCTGTAATTTCAGAAGACCGCACTTGGAACATTAATTCCAGTCTGGAAATTTGACTTTTCCTGTCTTATCTTTTGTTAGAATATGTACACCAGTCTCAATGACAATTAATAACAGCAACAAGGACTGAACAAAATATCTTCCTTGCTGATTCCCTTCTTAACCCTAAGTTTTCTAAGGTATCGTGATTTAAACAGTGTGATCAAATTCTCACATTTCATTATAGTAACCTAATTTCTTTTATATTCACTCACTTGCATGAGTTTCATTATACTTTTTTTAATTTGACAAAATAATGAAGAATATGAAACCTAGTTATTTCAGATTACTCCTTCAGTACTGAATTTTCAACAGTATGTGTCTTTGAGATGAATATAAAAGTAACTCTATGTATCATTTCTCAGCAGTCCAAGAGAAACTCCTTTTTCAGTTTACACATCTTAAGAAAGATAACTGGCTTGAAAAGCAGCTTGTGGTGTCAGCAGGGTTTCCAAGGAGAAACTCTACTCTTTACAAGCTAGAGAACTATCTCTACTACACAGCACAGCAGGGCCAGGACTCTGCTAAGCTGAAGCTAATGGAGCAGATACAATCACAGGGTACACTGCCTGGATTTGCAGAGCTACCAGATCAGATCAGATCAGATCAAGAGAAGCATAGACATAATGCCACAGCACCTGCATCCTAACAAAGATAATTTGTGTGCATGCAGCAATACACTGATTAAATTGTTCTGCTTCTGGAGCTACACTTGACTGCTAGCCCAGGAATTGTTGAATTGTGCTGATGTGCTGCTAGCATAGTTTTGGAAGGAGTGGCAAGATAGCTGTGACATAGACCAAATGGTCCTCATTAAGGATGTGAACTAGGAATACTTGCCTAATTTTACTGCAGTGCTTGCTGCTGTCTTCTCTCATCTTTATGACTTGGCATGTGGGATCCCCCAGTCCCCAGCTCACTTGTTATGTGTGCGATTCATTTATTTAGCTCCTAGGGGTGATGAATAAGTAATGTTGAAAAGAAACTGCCAAAGCACTGTCACAGAGCCAAGGTGTATCCTAATGCTTCCACTGCTCCAACAGCTCAATATGTGAGAGTCCAGGGCAGGGAACAGAATGTCAGTGTCTGCATCCTTCACTTCCTCCATTGGTAATGTGATCTAATGACCTTGCAGTCTAGACCTACTATAACACATCAGCCTGCAGGACCTTAATCTGTGAGCTTCTACTTTGAGTAACTATCTGGACATATTCTGAGGAAGCAGAAAGAGACTGACCTCCTTGGTTGGTGGTAGCAGCACACAGAACTCCCACAGAGAAGAAAGATCCGAGCAAGAGCAGAACAAGTCCTGCTAAAATCCTATTGGAGCAAAAGACATACTGAAGTATTTGTGCTGTAGCACTCTATGACCGTATCAGAGGGCTCGGTACCTATCCTGAAGGATGCAGTTGTGATTTAGCAAAATGTGTGGTGAGAGAAGGGCAAAGGAAGTGGGGGGGAGATATCAAAGGAAAAAAAGAAAGGAAAAAAAAGAGTGACCTCCAAAGCTGCAGGATCTGTTGATAATCCCTGTATTTCCACCCAAGTGGAGTGGCACCACCTTCTGTAATCACTAACTAATAGTGAGTCATGACTGTTACTTCCATGTAGTGTGTTCATGCTATCAAAACACTTGACTGGCATAGAAAATTCTAATCTAGAACATATCCTTAACAGAGCACTCCCTTTAAGGTAATTAACAGGCAAGCAAAATCAAAACCAAATGAAGCCTCTGTTACTTTAACAGGATAAAACAGAGTACAATTGAATTAAACATTCTGATCTTTATCTCATTCGAATATGTTGTCTTTGGTCTGTAAACTTGGGTGCCTTGAGAGAGTATTTGATCTGTTCGTGTCTGTAGTGACACTTTAAACACTTAGTGAGTGCTTGCAGTTTTTCCTGCCACATATTTCCTCTTATTTTTCTTTTCTGTACTGTTGACAGTGAGTCCTGGCGGCTCAGCTGCAGAACAGGGCTATAAACTCTCAATGCCATTAGATATGGCACATATTTTGATCAACTTTCTACATGACCCAGTAATCTCCTTGCATATTTTCCAGTATTGAGAAAGAAGAAAATCCTCTTCTTTACCTTGGTACCTGGTTAGAGATTAATTCTAAAACACCTCCTTCCAAAAACATAAATCCAAACTTTGCCTTATATATTAAAAACATTCTTTCTCAATACATTGGCTGCTAGAAATATCTTATCTGACATGACCCAAAAAGGTATTTTTCCCTTTTGAGTACCATATCATGTCGATAGTATTAGATTGGCTATGACTAACTAGTTAACACACGATCTTCTGTCATTTCATCACTAAAGAACCTGTGATGATATATGATGTAAAAGTATGACCTGCTGTTTTCTGTGGTTTAATTTAATCTGATTTCTAGTACTTAGGGCTCCATGCTAATCCAGTGTTTCCTCTTCCTTATCTATTATTCAATATCTCCTATGGTTTGTTAATCACTGCAAAGCGTATGCAAGAGATTTCATTGGAGCACCAGATTACAGAGCCAATATTATTTGAGGAGTCAGAAGACAGATCAAGGAAAACTCCACTAGCCATCTCTTTCTGTGCCTTTTCTTTCAGCAAAATGTTCTTTGATGTTTTTACATAGTGTTTAATGAGCTGAGCTCAAACTAACAGATCAGTTGTCTGAATCACATCACTACTCCCTTTTTATATAAAAGATATAATAACCTATTCTCAAATCTCATGGAACCATTTAAAATTAGAATGGATAGCTTTTTAAATAACTTTACCACCAGCCTGGGATCAACTATTTCCCTGCTGAATATGCAGTTTCTATATCTATTTTTTCATACTAATAATCTTGCCCTTACTGCACTTTCCATAAGAATGTGTATGTAGAACAGAGAGCAGCATATTACTGTTTGCTCATACATCAGTTATCTTTAGTCCATATTATCATTTTACATAGCAGCACCACATGTTTCATGCATTAGGGTTTTTTTAATACAAATAAGCAACATTTTTCCATTCATTTTTGTAAACACTGCACATTAATGTTTTCCAACTAATTTTCTACTTTCTTTTCTGGATTTCCAAAGCATAACTTTCTTTTCTGGTCATAGCTTTCCTTCTCACAAAATTCTTATTCCCAACACTCTTGCAATTCTTACCTTCAAAGGTCATCTTTATGGATTTTTCCCCTTGATTGGGATGTAAATGACTCAGTCTGGATAAGGGCTATCCAAACTCATCAGAAGCAATTGTGTCATGTAAGGTGCTGCAGAAGTAGGTACAGAAGGGAAATAACAGTTGTCTTACTTCCATGAGTAAATCACTTTCCATTTTTTAAATAGGAAAGAATCCTTTCTATTTAGTATCTTGTATGCCTGTACTTGAGCAAATTTATCTCTCAAAATTTGTCCTATTAAATTAAATAATTAAAGACTTTAAATAATTTCACTAATGATCAGTATAAGCAGTTATTTGATTCTTTTATAATATCCATACAAAAACAAACTCTAACTAAAAGCAATTGTTACTGTTTTAAGGACTTGTGGTAAAAAAAATAAAAATTCCTTGATCATCAGATTAAGACTTCTAGAACAAACTAATCTTTAGGTCCTGTTGCCTTTTTCAATGGGGAATGTACTCTGACATTTTGTGCAGTGTCTGCCTCTAGACAAGATTCAAAATTACAGAATCTCTTCCCAACTCATGGCCAACTATCTATTGTGTAAGGTTTTCCTTTTTGTTTGGTTTGGTTTGGTTTGGTTTGTTTGTTTGTGGGTTTTTTTCCCCCTTTGGAATTTTTTTTTTTTTTTTTAATAGGAGATCCTGGTAAAGCTGTGTGGAAGAAATGAAATATCAAAGTACTTTCTGACAACAGAGGATGCAAGGAAAAGAAGGGAGGTACATGACATGTTTCCCCATACCCTTTTCCTCAACTACACAGTTTTTTAGGGTGCTCTGGCACATTGCTTCTCAGGCCTGAGGAGGCAGGAGTCCACCTCTCTGTCCATGCTGCCCAGAGCTGTCAGGATGCAATCTTGCACTAAGAAGGATGCAGTGACTTCCTTAAACTTTGGAAAAGCCTTTGTGTACAGTGCAGCAATGGGAAATCAGCACCTAAGTTTCCAATTCATTGGGAGCAATGAAATGCAGAGTAGTGTTACCTCTCTAGTTCAAACAGCTCACCTTGCTATGCTGCAAAAACATCAGAGTGCTTAATAAAAAATTTATAGCACTCTGGTTAATTGCTAATATAAAACTTTCTGGGGGAGAAAGCTTGCATCTTGTTCATGTCTGTGGTAGCATTCTTTGAGGCCTGGAGAGTGAGATTGAAGGTGCTGGTACTATGATCTCATTTTCACCTGCTTTTCCCTCCTTCAGCTTCTAAAATAAATCTTCCAAAGTACCAACCAGAGGACATGTGAAGGAGATAGCTGCATGCTGAGAAAGCATGGCTGACTGTGCTATATCTGTCCTTTTGACTTTTCTACAAAATTTTTGATAATAGTACAGAAAGCAGCATCTGTACAGTTTATAAGACTAAGTAATTCTGGGCAATGGCATAAGTGAATCTTCTGTGCATATTGCAAAGAGACAAGGAAGCTGACGTGTCTAAAATGCCATCTCTAAGGAGAAAAACACATCCAAGCTATTCTCTGTTCCCTAAAGCATGTACTGCATTTTCCTCAAAGGCATTTTTCTAAACCCTGCCTGAGATGAGCAGCAACAAAGAAAAACATCAGCCTGCTATACTTTCACCAAATATAACTATTAATGGTATAATGATCACTCAGTCATGAAGATTTTTCCATTACCACTCAAGCATCTTTTCTGAATGTAAGTGTATCACAGGCCACCAAGTTCATAAAAGACCCATTTTGTAAATGTCAAATTCTACTTCTTTTATGCCAAGGTCTCTGGGAAACATAAAGAAATGAAGATGCTAATACATTTAATGTGTCTCCAGACTGCTCTGTGGAGCTGACCAAATTGCAAGGTATTTGATTTTGTTCAATGGGTGTAAGAAACATCCTAGGAAACAGAATGAAGACACATTGGCTTTGATTAACATAGAAATTACTATATTTTTAAAGAAAATAGACGAAATTCCCTTATGTATAGAGTAAGAATGTTCCTTTTGACACCTATATTGAGGATATTGTGTAATTTCTTGTTTAATTTTTCATATAAAATTGAAAAAAAGAGTGCTTGTTTTAATAGAAGAATATTTTTCATGTTTTTCAGAAGCTGCAGAAAAGAAGTGACAGTTTGGTACACTAATTTATCAAGTTGTTCTTTGGTGGTTTTTGTTTGGTTTTTTTTTTGTTTTTTTTTTTTTTCCAAAGTGCATCTGTAATTCCTACTTTAATTCCTGTAGATTCCTGTAATTTCTGTAATTCCTATAAAATAACTGCATTTTTGGTGCTTAGTTTTAGATTCGTAATTTTTTTTTTTCTGTTTAGAGTGATAACACAGTTTTACAATTTAACAGACAAGTAACTTCAGGAGGTGTCCTAGTTCAGAAGGAGGAAATACAGTTAGGTTCTTGGCTCAGACTTGTACTTAGACATGAGCCCAAGACAGCTGAGTTCTTTCCACCAAGTCAGTGTCTGTAGATCAGCACTAAGGCACCGTCCTGTAACAAACCAGTGAGATAATCCAGAACATGCAGAAGATTTGGAGCAGGTCTGGGAAACCATAGATCACATGATAAGTACATTTGTAGTACATACATATCCTCCTTAAATAAGTACTAGTAAAATTAAAATGGCGGGTTTGAAATGAAAAAAAAACCCACAAAAAAACACCCTAATTGTTTGCAGCTAGGTGGTGCCATAGGCTTATACAATTCCAATCAAATTAGGGATGTTTTATAAGAGGACTTCCATTCTATGCATGATGGTGTATGAAAGCAGGCTGTAATCTAGGAGTCAGAAACTGCTTCAGAGGATGGGTTTTACTGTCTAGTACTGCAGGAAAAGTAGTCACTTCAGAATTGTTTCCTGTCTCCTGACACCCTTAGGTCAAATAGAAATTACAAGACCCTTTTTTGGAGCACCAGAATTTAGCTTGTAATGTGTTCCTGACATATACTGAATTTTTGTATGAACTTTTCATGAAACTCGTGCATACAGGTGCTAAATAGGAAATAAGACCTGCCAAAACCACATGATACTGAGACTGGAGTTGAAA
This sequence comes from Pycnonotus jocosus, assembly GCA_013400435.1. Classification (NCBI taxonomy): domain Eukaryota; kingdom Metazoa; phylum Chordata; class Aves; order Passeriformes; family Pycnonotidae; genus Pycnonotus; species Pycnonotus jocosus. The sequence goes on along the minus strand of VWYP01030912.1, from coordinate 45,465 downwards.
AATACAAAGTCTAGGAGAAATTATAGACACTGAAAATTCAGTTTAACACTTAGTATCTTCAGCTAGTAGTGCACATTGAAGTACATGTTCTAGTGATACCCTCCTGAACACAATATTCAAATTTTATTGTTTACACTTAAATAGTAATCCACTTGTTCCCTTTACTTTTCCTCGACTCCCCTAAACACCTCAAAAATTGCAAGTATTTTGTTATGAAACTCCCACAGAAATCTTACATAGCTGGGGGAAATGGCAAGCTAAGTACGTTTATAAGTCTTATTTTCCAAATGGTGTCCTTTCAGGCTCTTGAGGTTCACAGAACTAGTTTAGATTAATCTTGCCTGTGCTTCCTAACAATGTGGATTTTGAGGTCGACTTCTAATTTTTACATTTCTGTGTGGCACAGTATAAATTATACAGATTATAAATATATTATCACTACATGAATACATTTGACGGAGCATCAGAACTGTGTGCTCACTAGCTTGAATCCAATAGAACACAATTACTGCAATGCAGTGTTCAGCTGAAGTAAGCAATGTAGTTTCCTTGAATCTCTTTCCATAACACATTCATCTGTCTACATCTGGTTCATTTTGCCTGTTGCTCCAGTGCTTACTGCAGTTCACATGGTCACGGTGCCTTTGGAAGTTGTGCCTTAACAGACTAGGAAAGGGGACTCCATCTGAGCTGAGGCTTGTCTGAAATTTAGGTGCCAAAAGATTCAGTGAGCCATTGAGATTTACTTCAGGTGCTACCTGAAAATTATGCCCCTGTTTTGTGCCTTTATAGTGTTTAACCTTGAAATCACTGAATGGATTAAAATCTTTAAGTTCCCCCTGGACTTGAAGAGGGGAACCATCACTCACAACTGAATTTCTTAGTTGAGTTGCCTTTCCTCTAGTTTATGCATTTCATTTTCTTCTTATGATGGAAAGCTGTGTTCTTTCCTCTTCTCTCTACTTCTTTTACCACTCTCTTCCCTTTGAATCACCACACCATGCGGAACTGTATCGTCAGCAGAAAAACAATTTAGCTTACTGCAGGTGATCCATTCTTTAGTGTTCAGCACACTCTTTACAGTTCAGTAAGTACAAGTCATATAAGTTACAGTAAGAGGGCTGTTCTATTTATTCTGTGCTCTTTGCTTATTTGTGCCTTGATTATACAGTTCTTACAGTGACATTTTCAGTGAAAAATGTGTACAGAGCAATTGTATGGAAAATTGTAACCTACTGCTTATCTGTATTGTGTCTTGTTTATTTTTATGCCTTTACCAGTCAAAACTCATGAAATGTAGAGAAATGACTGATGCCATGAGAAACTCTATTATTATCATTGCAGGGGACCTTAGCCAGACAGGTTAGCAGTAGGAATGAGGAAGGTTTCTATTAATACTTCTCCTAATCACACTTGCAAGCTAGTGTGTGACAATCAGGTCCCCTGACACCTTACTCATTCCAGTGGCTTTTACCTCTGGAGATGTGCATACAAACCTGGGAAAGCAGCCCTTCATGTGTCTCAGTAGGATAGGATATGTATCTGTGGGCTGCGGCAGGCTGTCCTGCCCCTCTTTTCTGTAGCCACTCTGCAAGAATGATCTCAGCCACAGCCAGAACACATGGTTCAGTGCTGTGCTAGCATCCTGCTGGGCACTCTTGTACAAACATCCATCTTTGAGGTGGCAGGCTGATGAAGCATCAAGCAGAGCATGTATTGAGCCCTTCTCAGAGCGTCTTCGTCACAGTGTAGCCGGCAGAGGATGATGCTCTTTTTCTTAACAGGACTATTTTTTATTGTCATCACACAGCCAGGCTGGTCAGATGGTTGGGTCATTGCTTATGACAGGTCTTTCACAAGGCAGTGCTTTCCATGAGCTTTTGTCAGCTGATTTGAAGGTGTTAACTGTACTGTAAGTTTGTTGGTACACAGTAAGTCAGTACAAGGTGCTCAAGAACAACTGGACAACAGGGGCTATGTTCTTTTGTTTTTTCTTGCAAGGAAAAGAAACCAAAAAGAAGAAAAGAGGCATCAGGGAAGTCTGTTGGCAATGTGCTCTGTAAATGACCTTCCTTGCTTCTCTAAGGATGATAGTAGATTAATTTTAACCTTTTTTAATAGACCTGGCCAAGTGCATTGAGCCATTTCAGCATAAAAGTTGTCAATTTCCCTGCTGTAAGTGCAAATGTCTGGGATATCTGTAAATATTAGCCTTCAGAGCCAACTTGCAGATACCCAGTAGTACATACACTGTTGCTATAAGTAATGATACAAAGACTGGTTGAAAAGTACATCCCTTAAATAAAACAAAAGCAGTCCATATATCTGAATGCCAGATACTGTTTTTCTCCAGCATCAAAACTTCAAGGCATGACAAACATAATTTGCCTCACCCTGTCCAGGATTTGGGATTACCACACTTTGCTCAGCATAAGCAGAATTGAGACTTGAGAGTTCCTTTGTATCACATCTTGCTCACAACACAGAAGTGTCTATCAAGGTGACCAAGGCACTTTTATGAAAAAGTAAATTAACTGAAGGCAGAACTCCTCAGCCTGTATTTTTAGGCTACAGGAATACCATAAAAGGCAGCAACAAGGTGTTGCACATGTCATACCTGTTGTATCCTCCTTGGCTCACAAGGACAGATATTTGAAGTCAGCAGTAATGGAGTCATTGAAAGACTTTTAGGGAATGACTGCTAAGAAGGTAGACTCAATTTCACATCTATACTGCTTCAGAAGACCAACAAAACCCTACCAAAGGCAGTTCATACTTGAAGGAGGGTATGAAAACTCATAAAAACAAACCTGAAAAACTACCCCAAGAAAACAGGTTTGGAAAAACTAATAGTTACTTACATGATAGGATTCATTAAAAAAGTGACAACTGTTTAATTTGTACAGAGAGCCAGTTTCTCTGCCTCCTCTAAAATATTTCGGGAGCAGCTGCAAATGTTCTTTTGTCTCTCTGGCACACCTACTGAGAGGCTCTGAAGTTATTTCTCTTCAAAAATCTTTTGTATTTTTCCTCCTACTAAAGCTCTGGGTTTCCAGTGGACTGTGCAAAAACATCAGGGAATTTTAAACATACACTTTATAAACATATTTGGAAGTTCCTGCCATATATATTTTATTAATTTTGACTTTCTCTCTGCTACCTTAATGTAAGAATTTTCTCTACCATCATGTGAGAACTGAAAATTGTTTTTTATCTTTCCATCTCATCAGGTGAAAAAAAAATTCTCCTAATCTCCTTGCCTGCTTGGCTTTTAATTTCTGCGTCCTTCTACCCAATTTAAATTCCAAAATCACTTGAAATCACATTTACATCAAAGACACTCCACAGGATACCTCTGTACTGTGTTCATATTCTGTTCATTCATCAAATACTCGCCCACTCCATTTGGAACATACACTATTGAGTTTCTCCTTCCTTTCAAAACATTAGGAGTTAAAGAAAGAGAACCTGCTTTTTAAGGTCCAAATGTTTTTGTGTTTTCAACAAGACACTTCACATTACTTGGATGGTTTCTCCTGTTTACCAGGAAGGTTTGCATCAACTGAAAATGAAAAGAACATCATGCTCCAATGGATTGAGATGGTGACAAAAATTGAAAGAGATATAGAAGCTTTTCAAAGAGAGCAATAAATGGACCCTTCTACATCTATAATTTGAATGACTCTGTTAGAAGGCTAACATATTTTCTGTGCCCAAGCCCTGATTAGAATTTTGTTTTAAAGGCAAAAACAATAATCAGGTTTGAATGGTCCTTGCTTTTTTTTTTTTCCTTTCCTCCCCCTAGAGACTCCATGAAAGTAATTTTCACCATCACATATTTGTATATGGCCTTCCCTTCTGCCCCCACATTTGCATCATGCTATGTTGAATTCCCTGGGATCTGTACACCCTAGAAGTGCAATAATAAGTCAATGTTTTATTTATAAGTGTGGCAAATGCATATACCATTCTATTATCTCAGCTGGGCTGGCTCATTCCATTTTACCTCATTTTGTATGTAACTCTGAAGTTTTGTTTCCATCTACCCTCCAATTTTAGCAGCTGCCTCTAATCACATTCTCTTTTGCTCTAAATTTCCTGTGAATACATAGGAGTCCATAAGAAGCTTATCAGAAGCGGTTGTTTGTGTTCCTATTAACATTCATCTTTTGACAGAATTTTACTTTAAAAAAAGGGAACTGGTCAGTGTGACTTCAGCTTTGCACTGCATGGAAATTTTCAAGTTACCTTATGGTGCATCTTCCATCCTTGTCTTGCAGTACTTTGTTATTCAAGTCCAGGGATTTTTCTCTGCCTTGATTATGATTTGCATTTTTCTGTTATTTATGCAGTACTTTTATAACTCCTGTCATTTGACTGAAACAATCCATAAACTGTTTTAACCTTCTCCTCCTGTAGGCTACAATTTTCATCTTCATTTTAGAGGTAGAGAACATCAGCAGAACAGAGAGCAGAGCATTGTCCCTATAAACCCTTGGGAGGAGCTTATGTGACCAAATGCATTGATCATGATCCTGTTTTCCTCGTAATGGAAGCATGCACCATCAAGAAAACAGTACATGGAATTTGCTGACTTTTTAAGAAAAGATTTTCAGTGAGCTGCTGTCAGTAATGAGATGACTAACGAAAGAGGCAGCAGAGATGAGAACTGCCAGTAAGGGAAAGGGAAAGCCTGCTAATAGCCATGCTTATTTTAGTTTAATAGAAGAATGGCACAAGAAATGACTAGCTGACATGACAGAAAAGGATGAGAGTATTCCAGATTCAGACAGAAAACAAGAAGTGCAAAACAGAGTACAATAATGGAAATATATAAAAGCAATCTGTAAGACAATAATCAGAAGGAAGAGAAAATACTCATTTTTATGGTTAGAAATGGAATATATGATAGCATCATATAAATTTGTAAATTCAGAGTATTTCCTTATTTCTATGTTAATATAGCTTTTTCTTATTTTTTGCCTCCAGATAAATGGCTGACACTTGCAAAGACATACAAGAGAGAATGTATTTCACTGTTGAGTATTCTAGGAGTCACCATTAGCTGACTAAAAATTCCCCTGTCAAAGCAGATCCTCACCCAACACAACTTGAAATGAGTCTCTGTAGAGTCACTTGTTGCATATTTAACTTACACTGTTATCTGTTACCACAATATTCAGGCTGGAAATGTATGATTAAATATTTCAGTCTGGTGTCCCTAATCCATGTAATTCAAATAAAAAATAAATTGAAAGAGTGGAGCAGGGAAAAATATTTTTGTCTGAGTACCATTTATTCTGTTCTATACAAATGACTCCCTGGCTTTGTTAAGTGACTCATTTTTAACACTGTGCTGTTACAGTCATGCTGCTTCATGCTGTATGTGGCCAGGATCTCACTTGTGTTAGTCATGGAATCCCAGAGAGTGGAAGTGACTGAAATCCAACAATGTGCTCCCTGTAAAATAAACATTTATTAATGTATCCAAATATGCAATAAGAGAGGGGACAAGCTTGATTCTGATGCAAGTTCAATGAAGTCGAGGAGTGACTCCTGTGCAAAACCAGCATGCAGCTGGAATAGGACCTCAGAGCACTAACTGATTATTTCCTCATCAGATCAAAGTTCCAGAGTGTTATAAATTAATTAGAATCAAAGTTAGTATCAAGCAATTTATTTTACAATTTTCAAAACTAATTTGAATTAGCCACAATAAAAAAAAGCAACTCCGGTGTTGGGTGGCAGGGGGACAGCCTCAAGTGAGCTGACCTCCCCTATCCACACCCTCCAGGTTCTAGGGTCTGGTTTTTATACTGTTTTTCTGCCCTGGGGCAAGTTCATTGTGTGTCTCTGTCCAGTGGACATATTAATGCCATCCTTTTCTTTTACTGTTTCGTTTTGAAAGGATTTCCTGGAGGAGTTTGGCATCTGAATCAGGTTCCTGGAATTATCCATTGAAATGTTGAATCCCCCTCCATCTCCTGGTCTTTCCTCCTTGATTGGTGTCAGGGGTTGATGTCTTGATGACATGGGCCATCTCCTGTCTGGTCACATCTTTCCTGTTGCAAATGGTGGTTCTGCCCTGCTATTATTCTGAAGACTTTTACAAATGGATATGAGTTTCAGCAGCCAGAGAATCCTTTTACAATCTTTGGAAGTCAGAGCTTTGCAACATGATTTTCAGGTTATACATACAATATATTTTGATACACAAATTTACCCAAAGCATATATCACAGTTGGATATGCTTAATACATGAATTTATACACCACACAGATTAAATACACGAATTTATACATCCCAAATATTACAAGAGTACACTGCACTGCTATTTGATGACCTCTTGGGTCAGATTCCACTCTAGGGCAAGTTTAGGAGTGTCAGGATTTCACACAAATTGCAATTCTAGGAGTGGAGATTTTTTGACTGACACGCATTCTACATCAGGTTGTACTGCTAATTGATGTTGAAAAGAACCCATAGGACTCTTTAATCTGTCACGTGAGTGTGTGGGCGTGTGTGTGTAACAAACCAAAAACATTCCAACCACCAACTCTCATACAAGTCCAGCTAGCTGGAATACATCCTAAGATTGTTTGGCTTCTCCTTTAAACTACTGATGAAGCAGATTTCACATTTCTAGCACATTATTAGTCTGTATCATAGTATGCAACTCCTTATATTCAATCTAAAAATCCGCTAAAATTAAAGAAATCTTTTCTCATTTTCCTGTGGTATATAGAGAGAATCTTTTATTAATTATAAAGCTAATATTTCTTTATATTTTTCTAAAGGTTGAAAACAAATGCAAATTTTTAAAGATTTCCTCATAGTAATTTTCTCAGCCTGAAATAGTTTTGTCTCCTTTATTCTCTTCATCACAACTGCCTAATTTAAGATTATCAGTGTTTTTGTGATTGAATGTAGTGTGCTGGATAAATATCATATTTGTTATGAACAACAAAAAAAGGACTTAACTTCCTCTGCCTGTGGTCAGCAGGCTTACAAACAGAATGATGCAAATTTTGTAGGAAAGGAAGAAGGCAGCAGAAGAATTAGAACAGGGATGAAAACACTTTGCTATACTTAAAAGCTGTATTCCAAAAATATCTATTATGAAGAGTCACAAGACACATGTAAAGGATAACCTGATTTTAATCTCAGTGGCTTTCACTTCCCTCAAATATGAGGAATGCATAAATTGGGATGTTCTGACAGTGCAGTATCCATCTCTTTTTGCAGTTGTGTGATGTGATCTGTGCTGAAGACCTTGGCTGTGCTATTTACGTATTTGACCTGTTAGGCGGTCTCCATTACACACTGGAGAAACTTTATGAAGGAAGGCCTTTCCTTCACAGACAAACCCGATACAAAACCTACATAGAAACAAAAAAGTAGAATTAAACCTTTCTTCCGTTATCTCTAAAGTGTACAGGCCCTTGCTGTTAGAACTAAGAGATAACTTTAATAGCCAAAGTTGAAAGTTATTTTGGAGCCAGAGACTAGGAAGGGGCATCACTTGTAGTTCAAAGGATTGACATCCTTCAACAGCCATGGAGAGAAAGTCTGATAAAGTTTTTTCTCTCTTAGCTTGTTCATTGCACGGAGGAAAAACACATATTTGTTCTGGATTCGGACTAGGATATGCCTTTTTTTCAACACCTATCACAGAATTTTATAAATCCATGGATTTGTGGCATAGGTACCAGTTACCCTTACATGCACAGGCGTTTTCAGGTTAATATATAAGGCGATGATATTGAAGACAGGATGATATTATCACATGCATAGGCAAGCCAGCTGGCTTTGCTTTATCTGAATTATGATGATGTATCTACCCTCACAGTTTGTTTTCTTTCACATAAAGCAGGATTGGCCTTGAGAAATTGGCCTGTTTATTCCACAAGATAACAATGCTTTGAATTTCCATACAGACCCACATCTGAGGCTTTCAAAGAGCTTTACAAATGTTAATCCATTAAGTATCAATGTAAGGCATTCCCTGAGGCAGGTGATAATTACCTCCCTTTCACAGAGCTCAAACAAGAGAGGCAAGGAGAGATCCAACCACCTTATTTGTAAGGTAGCACAGCAAGTCAGAGCACAATCAGAGAGAGAAGAGTTTTGACACTCAGGTCTGCTGCAAAGCTCTGTCCCTTTCACTGGTTTCTATGATTTTTGTCTTAAAAAGATGAAGTAGATGAACTGGTTAGATTTTGGCATGAGGTTACAGGGAGGAACTGGACAGTCTTGCCTCATGAATTAAGTCAGACTGCTACCCCTGAATGTCTTTTTACTCCCGCAGCTGTGGGGGTTTAAGAAAAAAAAAATATCCACACAATTTCCCTAATAGATGGTCTAGGACTAGGCCTCTATTTTTCACCTGAAGCAAGTAGCACATATGTTTGGAGTCAGTCCAGTCACTTGACGAGACTGCTATCAAGAAACAATGGCATCCATCTAACCTCTGCTGTGAGTACCTTCTACAGCAATCTCTTTTAGTGCAGTTGTACAACAACGTTAGGACCCCTTTCCTACAATTCCACTTTCCCCGTGCTATTATGAGGAGTTTCATATGCTCCAGAGGAGGAAAGAAATATCAGAAGCTGGCACATAATGAAGTTTATGCTTTTACAAGAAAGAAAACAACACAGTTTTAATGAATGGGTCTTGTTTATCTTTTCCGAATAGAACCATTGTAACATTCTTTTTCTCCAGTGTTTGTTTCCATAATCTTGTGGAAAAGTAGACACACACATGTGCAAACAACTTTCTGTTTCCATTCAAGGAGTAAGAAATTGCCCTACAGAGCACCTATTCGAACTTTCACAGACACGTTTTTCAGAACTCCTCACACAGCTCTGTCAGGGATAAAAAGATGCTGCTTCTTATCTGAAATTATTGGAAACTGATTAGCAGAGTATTCAAGTTGGAGTTACAAGAAGAGGACACTAAAATATGTCAATATTAAGGGTATGTACAAGTCTTCCTCAGATAACTGATAAATAGGCATGAATAGTTGTGGATAGGATAGGTAGGGGTACTCATAGGTGAGTATTCTTGTTCAGTGATCTTATAAGGGTCTTTTTAAAAAACAATTTTGCTAAGTATTCTGGAGCAAGGACACAACCCTTTTTTTCTCAGTTTCCATCCTGGCAGGCACATTCAGCATTAAAACACACCTCGTAATAGTGCTGTTCTTTATAATAATTCTGAATGATCTTATTTTTATTATATCTGTCACTATTTTAAATCTCTGTTTTCCTCAAGAAGCTTTCCTGTGAGTGGATTACTAAACACTGCACAGCTAAAATAACTTTTTTCTTTTAGGTCAATGTCTGGATTTATCTTTCTTCATCCTTTTAACCATTCCTACTGCCCAGAATACTTTTCACTTTGAAATTAAGTCAAGCACTCTGGTTCACACTGCATTGTGTCTCTTTGAGGTATTTACAGCCATCAGTATCATCATTGCCATCGACTTGGGGTCTGTAGCCTGAGTGAGATGGATATGTTTTATCTCTCATGTGCTGGTTTTTAACATGGAGGAGGAGATCAATCTACTGAGAGAGACATTTCAATTTGAATAACATTTGTAAAATTACCTGCTGAAAATGAAAATCTACCATCACTTGGGAATTCAAGAACACCTGTCTTTTTGTGTATTATTTCACAGAAAGATCACATCATTGACTTACCTGCTCCACGAACAAACTGCTCTTGAGAAAAGTTGTACTAATTGCTTTTAATAAAGTGGCTCTGGCAGAATTAGCCATCATAAATTACCTTTAATCTGCTTACCTTTTCCAGGCTATTCATTCATGATATATACCTTGTCCCAGAACAACCATTCAGATATTTTGATTTTGGCAACCACCAAATAACCCAGTATTTGCATGTTGCTGGAAAAGCAATGGCCAGCAGCATTTTAGGGGTAGCTGGAACCCAAAGTACACCAGCCATGGCTTCCTTTACATGGAAACGTGTTCTGTCACTGCATGATGCATTTGCGAAGGGGCTCCAAACATATTTACATACTAAGCTATTCATTGTCTGATAAGCACATTGATCATATACTTGTCTTTCCTGTTAGTTTCAGAGGACTTCTGATATACATGGATTGGAACTCTAACCCTGTTCAGGTGAACTTCAGGCATCTCCTTTTTGTTGGTGTAACTGAATTTGTTGTAAATCTCTCCAGTAGCTGACAGCTTCCCCACTAGTTGCTATGCATTATTTTGATGATCAGTTCAGCCCAGGTCCCCAGTATATGTCAGGAGGTTGCTGAGAAAAATAGCATATAATCAAAAAAACGAAGTGTGCTGTAAGAGAGACACAAGAGGACACAAGAGGACTGCGTACCTCAACCATTTTGCCACGTTCTAATTTTGCACTGGGAGGTTGCAATTCTAATAAAATGCTTTTCACTCCTTATAGTGTGGAGATCTAATTTACAATCAAGACAGAAATGTACTTGTTGCTTTCCCAGCTCTGGCATTTGAATCAGAGAGCCTGTGCTTTATTTTGTACTACATTAAAGCATAAGGCAACCTTTCAAGGCTGGGGAGAGGTCTTAGCGGAGATGATGGACATAGAAGTGACAATTGGTTTCCATTTATTTGTCCTCCCTGCTCATCTCTGTTCTATTTCCTTGCACTAAAATGTGTTTCTACACATGAATTGCCTTTCCTTTTGCCTCAGTTTCTTCCAGAATTTTAATTTGTACTCAGGGCTCTCTTTCATATATTTACTCAATGCTTGGCACAAAGCACTGATATCAGCTGGGGCCTCTGGAAATTAAAATTTTAACTGTTGCCTGCAAGATGCAGAGTTTAGAAAGAATCTCCTTCTAGTCTAGCTCTAGGCCAGATATTACCCTTAAAAAAGCAGATAATACTCTGCAAAATGATCACTGTTAGCCAAGCTATTTGCACTTACATGGACAAAAATAAGTATTTGAATGATATGTATGTGACTGTGGCAGCTACACTTAATCTCTGTGCTGCTGTACTCATAGGGACAGTTCCTGTGGGAGTGAGCAGCATTTTCCTATTGTAAATACTCAATTTTTAATATGGGCCATTAATAATACAAGGAAAATGGAGGCATGTCTTTGTATCCCATCCATGGATTTGTATTCCATTAATCACAAGGGTAGTCCTCATTTTTACTGCTCCATTAGGAAAGATCTGATTTATCACAGTTTGTAAGTGGATGCAGAGAGCAAAGGATCCCATCCCTGTATTCCCCCAGCCTGCCTGGTTCCTATCAGCGTTGTCTAATGGTGATAATGAGGGTTGGGCAGCGACACATGCAGAGACACTGAACTTGTGTGCCTCAGTCCCAAGGGCTGGCCGGGCTCGGAACAGGCGGCAGCGTTTCCCTGCAGCATTCCTCATTGCCTTCTCCCTCGCTCTTAGTTCATCCCCGAGCCTCTAGCACGCAGATGCAGTTTCCCCGTGAACCACTAGATGCCCGGAGATCTCTTTGGTTCAACACTTCTTTCAACAATCAAAGCTGTTACTAGGGTGAAGAAAAGAAAAGCATCTCAGCTAAGCCATCAGAAAAATAGCATGTTCACTGGTGGGGAATATTTTCCAGATTAAAGTAATATCTGCCTTATAAATCTATTTAGTTCAAGCACTGAAAAGGAAAGCAGTATACGTCTTAGGGAATTTATCAATATCTCTGTTGAAAGAAGTTAGAGGGTTCCCTAGGGCCATGCTGAAAGAAGCCAAGAAATTAATATTACAGAGATGGAAATCTCTCAATTGCCCCAAATAATAGACAGTTCAGCAGAAATATAGGATTTCTGCAAGGGTATCCTCAGAAGAACTGAGCACAGTAAGAAAGAGTTAATACAGTCAAATTCTGGTATTATTGCACAGTGGTATAAGCTAAAGTAATGCCACTAATCTCAATGAAGTTATTCATGCTTACATCAGTGTTAAATGAAAGCAGAATATGACTCTTGAAGTACTAGACCTGTGCTGTATAAAAGCTTAAGCCCTCAAGGCGTGGAGCACTTAAGTACATGCTGGCCTTTAATTCTGTGCTGGGAGACCCCTGCTGACTAAGGCAGGGCACCCTCCTACTTTAACAAGGATAAGCTTTGCTGTGGCATGGCCAAGCCCTTCATCACCCAGCAGCACAGAGGGTGGAGGGGCTGTGATTCACTGAGCCTGCCTTGCCAGCCAAGGTGATCTTAGCTACCATACAGCATGCCTGTCCTGCTGCTGAGACAGAACTGAGTTGATATATCTACTTTTTTTTAAGCATTAATTCATCCTCAGTCTACACAATGGCCACTTTGGGATAGATTTTAGTGAGGTAAGGATCAGAAGTCTGCAATTTCTCAAGAGATTTAAAGATGGAAGATGATTATTTGTCATGTGCACCCTCATCCTAGGTTAGAGGGTTCTGTCTGAAGTAGTGTGAGCTGACAGAGCTTTCTTGACTTCCCTTAGCTTTCTCATGATCTGAGCACTCTGTTTAATGAGGGAGCATTTATCTTTCATAATATAGGTGCTTCTACCCAACCTATTTCAGCAGTTTCCATACAGTAAAAGAATGTCGAGTAACCCATTTTTTAAAAAGTGGGTCTTGCAATGATCAATTCTGCTGCCCAAAGATACCCAGTAAATTAATACTAGAGGTGGAAAACCAGTAAAACCCTCAGGACTCCTTAACTTTTCACTTTGAGTGCTACATGACCCTGGTAAATTAGTACTCCTGCAAAAGATTGCCTCATTTTATTCTCTGAGTTCTCTGAAGAGCTCTGTGAAACAGCTTGGGGGATCATCACTACACAAGAAAACTCTTCTGATAAAAGAGGTAAAACTGTTCTCAATGGAACAGTTATTCCTCGTTTTTACAAAAGCAATCATCACAGTGTAGGAAGAAACTTTGTCTCCTATTTCAAACAAGAATGATGAAATTAAGTTATGTGTGCCAAGCTTTAAGGCACCACCTCTCCTCCACTCTCTTTTTTTCTGATATTAGGATGTATTTGCTCCAGGCTGAAGCTTCAGGGGCTTGTAACACTTCGGTTTTCTAGGAAACTTCAACAATAAATCCCAAGTGTTTTTCTGAATTAGCTAAGAGAAGAAATTCAGCTAAGTGCAACATTGTATAACCACTGTAATCAGGCTTGTATTATGAATTTACACATTAGGCTTCCACCCACCTGGATTCTTCTCAAAGTCTGACCTTTCTGAGGGTGAGGGCAAAAGCAACTTAGTGACCTGAAGAGTGCGGTTTTCTGTCAGAATATACTGTCTTTTTGAGAAGTGCTACATTGGAACTGAACTTCCCAGAGAGTGATTAGCTAATTTAGAAGTTGCTTTGGGTGCACAGATATTATCTATGTCCTAAAGAATTCTTCATTCCGAAGATGAATGCACTGAAAATCTGGCTAAGCTGAGGCCTTATAATTGTAACATATACTGGATGAACTCTCTTTTTGTAGAATTGTTTAGGTTGGAAAAGACCCTCAAGATTATTGAGTCTAACCATTAATTTACCACTGCCAAGACCACCTTTCTGGTAGCTGTAGAGCATGACAAGGTCTCCCCTGAACCTTCTTTTCTCCAGACTAAACCACCCCAGTTCTCTCAGCTGTTTCTCATAGATCCTGTTTTCTACACCCTTCACTGACTTTGCTCCTCTTCTTTGGCCATGCTCATTTCCTCACACTCACTCAGGGATTTAGACAAAACTGTTCACAACCCTTCCTCCCATTCCCTTAATTTTTCCCTCCAGCTCTACTGGTCTGCTGATTTTTGTTGATGTTGTTTTTTGTTTGGTTGATTGGATTATTTGGTTTTTTGTTTGTTTGTGTATTTTTTTGTTGCTGTTTTCTTTCTTTCTAACTTATTCACCTTCCATAAAAGTTTAAGGGAGCTACAAGACAGACCAACTTCATGCTCAAATATGAGCACCCTAGTGGCACTGCTCTGCAAGTTCTGCAAGTGGAATCACCAACAAGAGGCAGAAATAGTTTGAAGCCACAGAGTCCCGCAGATTTTTATCTAAAGAATTCTGATTACAATCACTGCAGTAAAATCTTATCAGTTCTAACCGAGAAAATCAAATAAAGACTCACCTTTTTCCTGCCCCCCTTCACTCACATGGTACTGTAGGAAATCTTATTGCTGTTCTCAAATAAACCACTTTGCAAAGCTGACTGCTGCTGTGGAGGACCCCATAGATTGTCTAATGGCTCTGATGAACAGAGAGCCTGCTAACTCAGGTGTTCCTGTTTGGGATTTCATTTGACTATGGATACCTGATTTTATAAGAGTAAAAGCCAAAAGCAGGGTTATTTCAGAGATAGAGTGTTCTTCCTGCATCAACAAAAAGTAAAGCTACTAGAAGCAAAAGAGAGGCAAATTTGGTTTTATACTCTTTACCACTAGGAAGGAAAGGTTTGGGTTTTTATTATAGCTCTTTCCTTGTGAAAATGAGTCATCAATATTTATAGATTTTCACTTTCAGAGAAGAAGAGGAATCTTTAGACACTCACAGGTATTAATGTCAGAATGAGCCTTAATAGTTACTCTGTGTGGCTTTCTGTGCCCTAGAAGGTTTGGGCTTCTCCTCCAATGTGAAGCAATGCTGGAATCAGAGTAAGCTGTCATCTTGTGATCTGATTTTTATTTTAGAGGCCTCACTCAGGCTTCAGCCATTGGCATTTAACTCATCCTAGAGCATCCTGCATTATATCCCCTGACTGAGGTCTGGTCAGGTAGAAGCCTTTCTCAGCTGCATTTCTTACACACATCTATGCTTCTTTAAGGATGACTTGGTAAGTCTGATATCAATAAATATGAGGAGAGAGTCTAAGCTTTTATGTTGGCTGGGAATCACTGAGCAGAACTCCTTACCTGGAAAAATATTGGAGCAGGCACTGCTCTTATGAACTTTTAATGTCCACAGTAACATACTCTGCATGAAGCATCTTATCCATGCCTGTTCCTTAGCCAAGCATAGCACAGCCATGATCCCTACTGTAGGCCAAAGGCACAAAGGAGAGAGCATTGCTGCCTCTCTTTCTGGTGTCCCTACAAAAGGGAAGTAATTAATCTTTAAACAAGTGTAGGAAAAACAATCTTTGAGTATATAGAAGTGCAGGTCCCAAATAGTCTCACAACGTGATTTTAAAGTGGGCACAAAAGGGTAGGATGAGGATAAATATGTTAAGAGGGAACACTTTATCAGAACAGGAAGAAAAGAGAGCTATTGGGTTATGAGATAGTTACCAAAGGCTGTGATGGATGCTCTGCTTCATATGCCATCTGAAAAAGCAGGCTGGACAGAGTGTTACTGAGTATACCCCAAGGAACCATGCTGTCTTTGGAGAGAGCCTGGCTGTTACCTGGTTTATGGTCTGCTTTCCTAAATGCTTCACATGGCTATTTCTACCACTGACTTTAACAAGACTTGTGAGTGTTAAATTCTTTGGAAAAATAACAGGTTGTTTCTTGTCAATGATCTCATTCCCATTTTTGTGTCCATGAAAGATCTGTTGGATTTTTTCGTCTTGCAACATGCAGGAGATTCGTTACTTTACCTGGCTGTAGTAGACCACAGTACTCTTTGTGAAGGGCTGCTGTCCCACTGGCTTTGGCTCATATCTGAGGTAAAGTGCACCAACAGAAGCACCTGGTAGCTCCTGGCTCATCTGTATGGCATTGGAACCACTCCCTGCAGCTGCCTGGGGAGCAGAGCTGCCACGAGTGGAAGGGGTGGGCGCACTGCAGAGCCAAGCAGCCCCATGGAGCGGAGAGCAGCAGGGATGCTGTAGTTCTGCAACATTTGTTCTGCCCCTCCTGGGCAGGGGATGGCACAGGCTGCAGGCATTGTGATGCCAGTATTCTGGTTAAATATTTACACTTCATTTACTAGAGAAACAAGGGAAACTGCAATTGTGGTTTATAGAGAAAATTATTTTCCAGCATGCAGGTTAATTTTTAATTGGTCTGATTTCTCCCACCCTTTTCCACTAGCTATTGCCCATCTTGAACCTCCATTTTTAATTCCCTTTTAATATGGTTGACTGACAGAGGAGAAGGATGGGAGATGGAAAAACAATCTCGCTAAACACTTCTTGCTTCTCTGTGGCAGGCTTGGTTTTACATAAACCTTCTGCAGCAGACCCCACAGCTTTCAGGGCTCCCACTGTTTAGATATACCCACTCTGCCACAGTACTCCTCTAGGTTTCAGGCTCCTTGTGGACTGTGCTGCATTACTTCCTACCTAAGTGGTAACAAAAGAAAAAAAAAAATCTGTGATGCAGTCAGTAAATAAAAAAAAACATTACAAATAGGCCAATTTTGGAGCTATTTAAAATATGGGCTGCTGGTGCCCTGCATGGCAATATATATTCACAGGGAGCAGGATTTATGATGGTTTGCTGTGTACTTTAAATATCATGAAAACAGTCAATTTTGCTTTGTTACAGCCTCAATCTATCTTGGCAGTTCCTGTTACAGCCTAGTTCCTGTTGCAACATGAGGCACCAAAAATGGTACAGGCTGTTTACTAAATGGATTTAATAAGAGATTCTGGTATGGACAGTGGTTCTTAGGTTTGTTTTGCCTTTTTTTTTTTTTTTTTAAGAATGTTAGTAGGTGATACAGAGCTATAGAATTCAGTTACTGTAAATTAAGGGACTGCATGGGCTAAATGGATGCTCTGATCTCTCTGTCTACGTATCCCAATATGTATGATTTTTCTTCTTCCTTCAAAATGGTATCTGAGCAGTTCTGTGGAGGAATGGGCTCCCTATAAAATGTGCAGTATGTGCTGATCCTGCCTGAAACTAAATTAATTTTACCCTATCTTTCCTTTCTTGCTCCCTCTACCTCCCTCCCCTGAGATAGTGCTGTAAAGTAGATCTGCAGGCTGCAGTAGGCAAAAAGGAGAGGCACTGTTTGGGTGGTACCCAGGAAACATCTTGATGAAGAATATTTAGTCTGAACGCCAAAAATATCTTCTGTCTGGTGAATTGTGGATTCAGTAGAGTCTCCAAGCACATCTTGTGGCCTCAAACTGCAGACTATTGAATGTCTTAACTCTGTGCAACCCTCACAAGATCATTGCCAATCGAAAAGCAGAAACATTGGCTACTCCTTTTTGCTTTTTTGAGAACTTCACAATAATGAATCCTGTGTCCAAGTGATGCATACAAGAGGCTTCACTCTAATGTTTACAGACTGCGCTCACAACAGTTTTCCTGACAGTGATAATTACAGCAATCCTTCCAGAAAGTTACTGTCAAAAAGATATAGGGCTCTGCAGACTAAACCTCTAGGGAGTAGCTTGTGGTGGGTTAGTTGCTCTGATCCCCCTGGAAGCTTTAAAACATTTGTTGAGTAGACATGAGTCGATCTCTGCATTAGCCAGAGGTGTCAGCCAGGAGAAAGCTGGTGAATCTACTCTCTGCAGCAGGGTGGATCCATGCTACAGTGCAGAGAGGCATATCATAAGTCAGTATGCATCAACTGAAGTGACTTATCTGTCTTCATCATCCATGGTTTCTAGATGTCTTCTCTTTAATATTCCATTTGGTACCAGGAAAAGAAGGCAGCTGCTGTGGGTGTAAGGAAAGCATAGCAATCTTCCTAGCCACTCTCTGCTACTTGACATTACAGATGGCTGAATCTGGTCTTCATAAACAGACCTTTACAGTCATTGGTTAGGTAAATCTACAGCGAGAGCAAAGCCACCCATTAGGAAAGTCCTCACACACCCATCCAGAGGCATGCCAGCCACATCTCTCTGGATGACCATGGCCTGATCATTTTTGGCAGTCCATTTAACACTGTTATCTGTGAAAGGGGATTCTGCAATGAGTTATATAATTGTCTAAAGGATGGACATTTGTAAACAACACAGCTCTCAGGACAGCATCATCCCTATTCAGAACTGGTAATAAAGACATGAAGGTTTCCATGCTTTTAATTTATGTAGGTTATCATATCTGGTTATCAAGCATACAAATGTTCTCATCATCTATATAAATATCCAATTCTTTCTTCAGTGATGATAAAATCTTAGGTTTCACAGATTTTCACAGTGTAGCAGATTTCATAGATTCACTTTAATTTCCTTTAAAATGTTTTTCTACAAGAAGTTATGGTCTTTAATGCATTGTGTGTCATTTTTTGATAAGATAGTTTCTCTGTATTAATCGAAAGTCCATAGCATCTTCCAAGAGCTACCAGTACAAAAGCAAATTTTCAGAATGCTTCTCCATCGTAGATTCTCAGTTTAGGCCAGTGGAGTGCTGGCACACTGATCTAATGCCTGTGCAATTATTCTGTGAAATGAGTTTCTGGAAGGCACTTAGCCAAGGCAGGAGAGCTCCTAGCAAAAATCAGGTCTTCAGTCCTGTAATAAATTCCTGTATTCCTTGTGCTACTGAATTTATAAAAGGTGAAATAGTCAACTTTTTCTACATTACCAAAGCTTCATTGCATTTTTAATTCAGATGTAGCATAGTGTTTCATTTTCAGTTCTCTCTAGGAACAAGAATCCTCAGCATTTCTAAATCCGAACACTTTGTTGCAGTGACTCAAATGTGTGCTTCCTTAAATTGTATTTCCTTTGGGTGCTGTAGTGATGAAGATATTTTCTGGAGTGGGAGGAGAATGTATGTCTTGCACATCTGTTTGCTCTCATTGTCTACACACATTGCAGTTTTCCCAATACTCCTTTTTTTTGGTCGCCAAATCATGTTGATTGAAAATTTCTTCTCAGATCTTCTAGATAGTTTTTTTGGGGTTTGTGTGTTTGTTTGTTTGTTTTTTGGTGGTTTTTTTGTTTGTTTTGTTTTGTTTTTTGGTGGTTTTGGTTTTTGTTTTTTGGGTTTTTTTTCCAAGCAAGTGTCCACTGTAATACATGCTAATTGTCACCCCTGTTGTCAATGCCAGCAATGAAGGTGATGATTAGGCGGTCAAGAAGGATTAACTCTCAGGTTTTGTGATAATTGCAGTGAGTCTATCTCAGGGGGGTGGGTACATCTGAGTGGTCAAACTGAATAGCGATTTGAGAGCCAGAGATTTAGGTTGCTTGTCAGGAAGAAAGAAGTGCAGAAAGAAGAATAAAAAAACCCCAACAAAACAAAACAAAAAACCTGCCCTGTGATAATTAGGGAACTCCTAGTAGGGTAAAAACAATAAAAAAATCCCCCAGCCCATAAATATGGTTCAAGGATTGAAGGATGACACATAGGGAGCTACATTTATATAGCCTAGGAAAGAAAAAATATAGTTAAAAGACATCAGCATATATACACCTTTTATCAGAGCCATGAATATTTGCACTATCAAATTAAGGAAAGGTTTATAGGTTTAATGGAAAATATGGCAGCTGCTGGGAAATACTGCAGAGGAATGGCTGTATAGGCTTGATCATGGAAAGTATTAAATCTAATATCCTCAGATGTCTTTACTTGTGCCATTTCCTCCCTTCCCCCCGATCCCCTCCTACTTCCTCAATTCCGTGAAAATGTGAAGTGCTGATACAACCACTTTATAATGCTGTTGCCCTCTTTTGAACATCCTGGCTTTATTGCTTAAATGCACAAGCCTGGTTTATACTGTCTAGATCAAATCCAAACAGATGATAACAGGAGATGCAATTTTGTCCTTCAAAGCCCTTTCCTGCTGCTTTCCCTTAACATCAGAGATGTAGTGCAGGGGCATTTCCCCCTAAGTTTGAAGTTACCTTTTTCCCTCTGGAAATTTTTGTTTACCTTTAGAAATATCTGTGATTTGTACTTCCATGTGTTTATGATTTACCTAAACAGATTGAAGTGCCATTTTTAAGCTGTTAATAGCATCAACAGAAAGGAGTTGAAGAATGGTTAGCCTTGGCACCTACAGGATTCAGAGAGGTGAAAATCATCTCATCCTTCCTGCCCACGCCCAAAGAAGCGTAAAGGCAATTTGAGAAACCTAAGCACTCAGGATTTCAAGCGTAAACTCTGGACCTGCAGCTGTACTTTACATAAGTTTTTTTAAGATTCAGGGGTTCATACAACAAATGGATAATTCTGCTGAATTCTGTGAGACTGCATAACTTGAGGTTTTGTAAAGTCAGTACATCAGGAAACTGAGCTGGGATGTCAGCCACCACATAAAATTGACTTCACTTTCTTATTTTAAGATAGAATGGTTGGAGAAGCTGATCTACCCAGACTAAAGGATATTAAAGCTGGAAGGGATTGTTGCTAAGTCCATCTGACTTGACTTTTTGCACAGTACAAGCCATATGGTTCACTTGTTAAATTCTGTATCAATTCCTTAACTCCTACTTGAGATAAAAAAAATATTTCAATAGCAAAATATAGTTTCAGAAATATCACTGAGGGTGGGGACAGGATTCATCCATGACTCAGAAGTTGGAACTGTCATCAGAAACAAGGGACAGATGGATTTCTGGCTAAAGCAAAGATGTGCAGTATTGTTGTAGGCCTGTCCCACCTCTCAGTTCTTACAGCTTTCTTCCTTATTCACAGTTTCTCCTGTTGTGCAGACATTTTCCTAGTTATGCACAAATGCACTGCTTTGTTTTTGCTATTTACGTTATTCCTTCACTGGCTACATTCTCCATAATTTGGGATAATTCTATTGCTTAAAGTCTCATGACAAAGATCATGCTTTTGAAGGACTTCTCTGGCTTCCTTTCTGATTGTTTCCCTCATTTCCAATATTCACAAGCTTCCTGTATCTTATGTTTTAATAGCTTGGTTACGACTCAGTAAATAATAACTAGGCTTAATTGCAAAATGAATCAGAGTATTGACTCCTATGGATTAAACTTGAGCCAAAACCCAGCATAAATCCTGCCATTTGTCGTATCCATGCAACAGTTTGCTGTTTTGTGCAAAATGGTAACTGGTAGCTTTTAACTAGAAGCAGGAAATGAGTATCCCTTGCTTTGTCTGACTTGCCTTTTATGGATGTAAACTTTACAGACTTGGATTGTCACCTCAAGGTGAGGCTTCTTCAGAAATTGTTACCTTTTATTTGGTGAGCAATTATATAATTTTTTTCTCCTCTAGGTGCATGCTTAAAAATTATTTCTAAGTCTCCTTCAGTGTTTGTGTTGCACCTGGCTACCTTCAACACAGGCATCAGAGGTGTTAAAGGTACCACCCTTCAACAGCTTCTCTGGTTAGACTGAAGCATTACTTTCAGAAGGAAAATGCAAATTCTTAGAATTTAAGAATCTTTGATGGAATGACATTTCTTTGGCTTTTAGTTTTGCCTGAAGATTCAGCACCAAGGATTAGCGCATTGGGTGCCAATTGCAAAAGATTTTACATGATTTGATAGGCAGCAGGATAAATGCCCAAACTGCCAAGAATAGAGAGATATTCTGTATTAATTTTAAATTAAAAAGAAAGAAATCACACTTCAGTTGGTGTCAGTTTTCCTCCTCTTCCTACCTGACAAAGCTTTATCTGGCAATGGTCTTCAGCCTCAAGCTTGCCTTTTCTCTGTTGGATTGCTGCATTACGCTGAGTTTCCAAGTTTTGAAGTACTCATATTCCATCTCCAATATGTTAATTTTGCACAACTTGAATCTGGGAAAGATTACATCTTCAACCCTCATGTCAAAGCTTCTTATGGATGACATAAATCCATATTTGGTTTTCCTAAACAGAATATAGTGTTTATCTCACACTAACCTTTTCTATATTATTATTGAAAATTTGATCATGAGTTGATGGGTTTTTTTCCTAAAATACTTAACTCTGCTGACCAAGCATGGTATTTTAGGTCCTTTGGCTTACCTTATCATTTTACTAAACTGAATAGAAAAAAGTGATAAATTTCAAGAAATGGAAACAATTCCAGTAGTACAGAAAAACACAGCTGTTTTCAAGTGTTGCTCTTTGATATCTGGAGAGAAGATCCATTTACAAGGTTCTTATGATGTAATCATATAGGAAGCTCCTGAAATAATTTCTTCATCAGTACTAACACATAAGGATATTAACTCCTAAATTACCTAGAGGAGGATTCAGGAGAGGCTAACTAAACAACCACTTTCTGTCTCTTTTGACCACAGTTGTGTAACACCTGGAATACAGTGTCCTGATTTGATGCCTGAAAGTGAACAAATATATTGATAAATCATAGGTTTCTTCTTATTGATCAGATAGCCTTGCAGAACAATGTGTATGGCAGCTCTTCCTTCTCTGGCCCAGAGCTGGAGAGGTATGTTGGTGTTCTGTAATTATTTTCTTCCAAGTAACTTCATTTTCATTACATCTCATCTTCAGCTGTGGCTCAAAAACATGGTGGAAGAACACTTACTGCAAGTGGCTTTTTCTTTCTTTCCTTTTAGTTTACACTTTCAAGGAATCTCTATCTGTAATTTTGAGAAAAAATTTCATGCAAATTTTAAGCATGCCTTTGAGCTTTCTACATTAAAAAGGATGCTGCTACTTTATCACAAGAAATAAAATCTGGAACTGTTGACAGAAATTTCTTTCTGCTTCATTCAAACCCACTGCTGCAGTGGAACATGGAACACTTAGCCAGGAAGATATAAAAAATGTATTGTTTTTCTCCTTTGTGGCTTTCTCAGCAAATTATGAGGTCTAAGATATTTATTTTAAAAACACGTCAGGTTTCTTGCATTTTGGGATAACTAAATTTTGACCTCCAATCTTGATGATAGTGAGGTAAAGATACTGTATCATATCCAGCTGTAGTCTAGGGGAAATCAGCTGAGTTGTAGTCCAAAAACAGAAGCTGGACTAGAGGTTTCTGTGTGAGAAAGGTTAAGCACAGTAGAGTTTTCAGCTTGCAGAAGAGATGGTCAATGGGGAATTTGGGAGAGCTCTACACATCCTCCAATAGTGTAGAGGAAACATTATGCAATGAAAGAACCAAGTGAATATTTTTAAATTAAAAAAAATTAAAAGGAGAATCTTTTTCATATAATGAAACTGAAAAATATACTATTCAGATTGTTGTAGGGCCCCAAATTATAAGTTGATTCAGGAAAAAATAGATATATTCTTGGAAGACAAGTCCACTGAACTCTATGAATTTCGAAGATTCAGGTAAAATCTCTGTCTCAGAACATCTCTAAACTAGACATTGCTAAAATCTTGGATGTTATAGTAAGGAGATGTCACTGTAGACTTACCTTAATCTTATATATTTTTGCAAATTTGTACTGTCGGCCAGTGATTTGTAACGGTTGATTATGGTGATAATATATTTCTATTTTCTAAAAAATATGAGAAGTGTGAATTTTTACAGGCTGATTCAGCGTAGCTGGAGTAATGCTCTGCTGTGCTGTTTAATTTCCTGAATCATGAGCAGATTTGCAAGATCACCAACAAAATAAAACCAGTGAAAACTATTTTTTTTAAAGAAAAAGGTTGGAAAAAGCCCCCCAAAACAGAAAGTAAGAAGGAAAGAAAGAGAAAACATGAGTAAAATGCAACACTAGAAGCAGCAGCAAGTCCAGCATGTTGCCAGGGAAGCTTCATGATGTGAATAATAAATCCAGAATATAAGATGAGAGAGGTACAGGGGAAGTGCTGTATTGAACAGTCTGACTGCTGATGCTCTAAATAACATAAGTCTGCTCAGCAGTGGCTTTGGCAGTCTGTTGCCAAAATTTAGAATTAGATAGGAGAGGAGAACATATCCATTTTGCATAAGATGATGTGGGTTTTTAACCTTTCTCTGCTTGCCCCTCAAACACTGATTTCCCTAAAGATTAAAAAACTCTTGCTTATGCTTTAGACACACAGACCTGCAAGACACTTGTGGGGTTTTTTTTAACTGATGGGAGTTGGGAATTACCTCAAGGTATCTTGCTTGGTATTAGAGTTGTCTAATAGTTTAGATGTATGAACAAAGTAACATAGCTAATAGGTTATTGTGCATCAACTACTGCAGTAATTGTTTCTATGCTTCCTTTTAGCCTGGAGCGGATGAAAAATAGTTCAGCTCAGCTGAGATCCTGGTGAAATAAAGTTAAAATAGCTCTTAATCCAACACCAGAAGATAATCATGCAGGAAGCCTGTTCCATATTCCACCCATAACACCCACATATTCCACTCAGAGCCTGGAGCTGGGCAGCAGGTCTCACAAGAACAGAGACACAACTATTGAGAGCTCTACCATTCCCATCAATTTGATGGCCAAGGAATGAGATTCAGTTACCATGATTATGGATATACTTGTATAATAAGATCTTACTCATAGCTATAGGACCAGAGTTCTAAGATAAAGAGGGAGGACATTCTGGAAAAGAAGTCTATCTCTGCAATTATCTTTTATCAGAAATGCTTTAGAGAATGTTTAGGAGTACTCAAGGATTGTAATTGTACCTTTGTAAGCTGATCTGAAACAACAATCTTCTGTTTTTAAAGTTGGCTGACCAAAAGCACCCCATTTGCCTTTCAACTGCAAGATACTGGGGTACTGCAGAGCAGGATGATGCTTTTTTTTTTTTTTTTTGCTCTCTCTTTTTAGCTATTAATGAGCAAATAGAAAACTATAAAAAGCGCATCCAGATATCAGGGTGATAAGTGCCTTAAAAGCTCTTGTAGTGATAAATAATTCAGACCACGTTCTTCATGAAGTCTTTAATGTGTATAACCAGCAGCTTACATAAGCACTGAAACCTACATTACACATACATATGCATATGCAAGAAGTAATGAGTAAATGAAGAAACACATCTACAAGAATAGAAAAAAAAATTAACTTCTACATTCTCCTTGTTCCATTGTTTGTTCACCACCCTCTGCTCCCTTCACTCCAACCAAAGCAAGTCAAATCTAAACTCCAATTCAGTTTAACAAACAAGTGTTCATATGTGGTAACAGTACATAATAGCGGTGTTTGGTGGGATATGCTGCTCATGGATGAGGATATGTGTTTAGCAGATTTTTAGACAAAGTGGACCTTTTTAAGTGTCAGAACATGTATATTGGAGCAGAGTGCTTATATTAAAAACAAACAAACAACAACAACAAAAAAACAAAAACCCAAAACCCAACAAAACCAACAAAAACCACAAATCAAAACCAAAATCCCAATCAGTTAAATGAAACCCCAAAAATTCCCATCGAAAAAACCCGCCAAACCCAACCCTTATCTATTGGGTTCTTGGGATGTAATGTTCATCTGAGGAAATCAGAGCTCTTGGACAGTGAATCCCAAGGGGCTTTGTAATCTTCAGATGGATTAGGTGAGAGAAATGTCCCTAATTACTATACTACTAACTCCCATATCTACCTACAAGGTGTTTAAATCACAGAACTCTTTGGTTAAAATTAGACTCCTGGTCATTAGGAATGTATTGCTGAGTATTTCTTTGTGCTCACCTCTTTCTATGTCCATTTAAACACATGAGCATTTCTGTATGTCTCCACATGTATGGAAAAACTGCACTTTGCATAAATAATTAAATATTCACTGAGCCTGAAAGTAACAACACTTAATTGCACAGATGTAAATCTGAGTGATTTGTGAGAGTACAGAGGTTCAGGTCTTGGATCTAGTGATTTTCCTTCCACACTGTACCGAAAACATGGAGTGTGTATGGGTGAGGGTTTTCCAAAGAACACAAAATATCCTTCGAGAATGCTTTTTCTTTCTGTGTGCCTCTGTTCACTATCTACATACTGGCTCATTCCTACAAACTCTTTACATCTATTATCTCTAAAGAACCAACACGTTTTTCTGACTGCCAACTAGCAAAAGTTACATATTTACAGCAGTTTGAAAAAGTGTCCCCCCATCAGCCTTAATACAATTCTGGTTAAACAGATTTTATATGTGACGCAGGAAGATACCCCTACATGCATATACACACCCACTCCTTTTTGAGTTGCTGGAATTCTGCAGGGACTGAGAATTTTAAATTTGTGTGGGGGAGTCTATGACACACCTTCAGCCTATGATGAACTGAAAGTGAGACCATCTCCTGCCAGAGCCTGGTAAATAGCTGCAGATGCCTTTTCAGTTTTTGTCCTAGAGCGACTTTATGATGTTTGTATCCCCAATCACCTGTTCTGCTTATGCTGGACATTGAGTTCTGTTCTTTTAAAATGAGATCTGAGAGCGAAGCAGGGGAGAAGGAGAAGCAGTGGAATTTTTTTCTGCGCTGAATTCAAAACAGAGATAAGAGAACAGCTCTCTCTAAGCTGGTGGCAGTGCTCTCCAAGTTCTTGTCTTTTGCTGAGAGAGAGGGAGAGAGAGAGAAGGAGTTTTTCTTTGATTTTCACTGATTTTCCTCATTAGGTACGTCAAGAAAGCTTTCCCTGGACTGTGCTTTCCTCTGCTGGGACTGTTCAGTTTCTCTCTGGTCCAGGACATCAGGAGAATTGTCTGGGGGGCCCCAAGCTGCACACTGGGCTTGGCATGCTAGGCCTGAGCCCTGGAGAGACTGAACCACACCCACAGGACTGTTTCTGAATCTGCCATCTCTTAAGAACAGCAAGAGGTTTTATTTGTTTAATATTATTCATTTTTCATGCTTGTGAATACTTTGGTTGTTAAATAAACAGGTTTTTTCCACTTTTCTCCAAGGAGATTTTTCTCCCAAACCTATTGGAGGAGGGGCTGTTGAAATCTGCTTTTCTAGAGGAGACCCCTTTGGAGGTTGCCTCCCAAAATTTGCTCTTAAACCAGGACAAGCTGTACTGTGCCTTCATTGCAGATTACAAGTGGGAATAAACAAGAACCCGTCCAGGCATCCTTCCCCATTACCTTGCAGGTTTCTGGACATCTTGTATTGCTTGAAAGATGGCTGATGCGACTCTTATGTGTTTTTTGGTTTGTTTGTTTGTTTGTTTTTCTTTTTCTTTTTCTTTTTTTTCTTTTTACATTGCCTGGAAAATTTGTGCTGCAGAGAACAGTCAAAGAGTTGGCAGCTATTCAACACAAATACTGAGTTACGACCTCTGTCTCAGCAAATCTTTAAACTGTGATGCTGGGATGGAAAGGTGCAACAGGGGAATATTTTCCATAGGCATATTCTTGAAGACTTGAGGAACATGTGATAGTCCTTGTGTTCTAAAGAGGTTTAAATTACACTTACACTCACTTGAAATCTCCATTAGACACGCAGAACTGTGAAGCAGACAACTCCTTTAAACATGAAATAAGTTACAGAGTTACTTGCTGCATTGTCTGAGTTTCCAGGACCTAACTGGTAAAAATGGACAAAACCCCCCCATGTTGTAAATAGTTGCTGTGCTGACTGGCACTGTACATCTAGTTAAAATACTCAGTCTGAAAAAGAAGTTGCATAGTTCCCAGCGCTGTACATAGTTCTGACTCTCCTGGCAATTTATACGGCTATCTTTTCCTCCATCTTAAATGTGTTTCTCTTTTATCATATTTTGAGCAGCCTATAAGAAGTAATAAAAGCCCAGATAGTGACTTAGACATCTTATATGCATGAGAAACTTTGAAATAATCCTAAACATATATCTGCATCTTGAAGTACCTGAATTCCAATGAACATATGGTCTGAGCACATTAATATTGCCAGTTTCCTAGAATAGATATTTTGTTAACATATTGCAGAAAAGATGCCTGTCAACTAGAACAGCTTTTTGTGGAAATAAAAGTAGCAGAGAAAGGGTGGATGCAGTGAGAAAGTGGAAGATGTGACATACACTCAGGCTTGGGGCTCTGTGGTGACCCAACTCTGGATTAAACCCAGCATTCACTGGGCAGCAGATACTTCTCTTTTTCTCTTCTTGTGCTGTGTCTAACACAGGGGATTATGGTTGGTGTGTGGGTTCTTACAGGAAATGGTAATACAGACATTTAAAGGAAAAAGCAACAATAATAACAGATCATGTTGTGACCCTTTGAGACACTTTTTTGTTAGACCCTAGCTTTTCTGTCTTGATGGGCATCACTTTCAACAGTGAAGTTTGAATAAGTTTGGACTATTTTCTTTTTTGCACATCTTTATAGTTCTTTGAACCTAAGCTATAAAAGGATGTTCTTCTTGTGTAGTTATGTGGACCAGTAAGTAGAACATTTCATAAGACAACATTTATCCCTTGTATGAAATAAAAAAATTGAAAATTTTCCCCTTTTTGTAATTTAAAATTGTTGCAGCAATTTTGCTGTAGCACAGGAAAGACCTGGATCTGTTGGAGAAAGTCCAGAAGAGGGCCACAAGAACGCTCTGAGCATTTTCTGAGCAAACTTCAGTGGATGACTCCAGCAGGCTGTAATTTAATGAGTCAAATCTATGTTTTACCTTTTGGTAAGATTCACCTTTTCACAGCAATGTGGTCAGAGACACATTTGTTCCAAAAGCACTGGGGCAAAGATCTGACTCATGCTTTTCATGCAGATGTATGACAGAGAAGAAACCAGCTCAGAGATCTCAGAGAAACTGCCAGATGCAGTGGGTTGTGACCATTTCACTTGCACTGCATGTGCTGTAGGATCAGTCATGCCATTCACTTCCCATTGGTTTCTCCCTGAAACTTTCTCAAGATTCATTCTTCTCCTAGAAGAAAAAAAAAAAAAAAATTAATAATTATTCAGTTCTCCTTCTAGAGTTTATTTCTAGCTTTTTCTTAGGAAATTTATTAGTCCCCAGGATCACTATCCAGCATTCTAGGCACATTTACCCTCAGCTGAGAAAAAGACTGTGAGATCAATTCACTTAAGAGAATTAACATGACAATTTGAATCCTTCTTCAAGCCACAATCAAAACTAATGTATGAGTTTTTCTGTTGTTAAATGGGGATAAAGAGAGCTTCCCTGCTGACATTCATTTGTGGAATGCTTTGTAATGAGTATGTGAGAGTGGATTATGTGTAAAGCCTGGTTTTAGTAAAAAGTTGTAGAAACCGTATTTCAGGACATGTAAAGGGCTCCTGTAAGGTCACATCAAAATAACTCAAACCAAAAAGAAGAAGAACAGGTATTTGGAGATGAGGTCACCCTAGACAAATATGTCTATGGGTACTTCTTATTGGAGATGGTGCAGTCCTCCACCTATAAAACAGGAATAATAGACTCAGACCAAGATTAAAATAATATCGCCTGTGTTCAAAATATTTGGGTTTTACAGAAAACCATACAATAACATAAAACTGCTCTCAGGTCACATTTTTAGGGGACGGGAATGTGTGGAAAACCAAACGCTGACCAGATAGCTGTTGTTAGTCATGTTAATTTAAATCTCCTAAAAGTTCTGTCTCTAGGCTAGTCATCCAAGGCAGGACTCAACTAACCAGCTGTTAACTCCTACACTGTGCTATAAAGGGAACATGGGCTGACTAGCTCAGAAATGAACACCTACACTGTAGACTTCCAAAGGTAGGCAAGGTAAATCTCAACACTAGTCTTTTTATGCAATCGGTGGAAAGAGAGAAGGACATTCTCAGGTGGCTTTCTTGGTAACTTCTTACTTGTTCCTGCACGAAGCAAAGCAATTCAGAGTGGCCAGGCAGGTGCAAAAGAGAGCCCCTTATTTGCAAAAGCCTGGCCTTTTAAAGCATTTAGCTGGTTATCAGTTCACATAGTTTCAAGGCATGACAAGCCCAAGTCAACCAACCACCATTCACTGCAATGTGGACATGCGGCAGTCATGCAGCACAGCTCTCACAGCTCTCACATCTCTCTACCCCTCATCCAGCTGACTCACTCTCCTATAGTTCCCTTCTACCTAGCCTAAGCAGCAGCCCTGAGCCATGATTTAACAAGAGTAACAGGGCCCTTATTTTATAAGGCTTTACCTGTATGCAACATGTTCCCACCACTTCAGTTTGAGAAGAGGTTTTCTGTCTTGAATGTGTTTTAATGGAACAGCAAAAGGAACTCCACCAACACAGAGGTAATTTCAAATGAAAATTTGAAAAAATCACCTTTATAGACCCTACAGAATTAAAGTTTTCTTGGGAGTGAACAAAGTCTACAGACTGAAACTTTAGAAAATTAGTTTATCATGGAATTCAGGTTAAAAGGAACTTCAGGAGATCTCTAGTCTAAACCTTTGCTCTAAGGAAAGTCAGCCATTAGATCAGGCTGGTTTTCTCTGGGTTTTTTTTCAATGTGATCTTGAGCATGTCCAAGGACAGAGATTGCATAGCCTCTTTTCTGGTTGACTGTCCTCATCATGGAAAAGTGATTTCTTACATCCAATTCTTACATCCTATTGTCTGTCATCCTCTCACCATCCGCCACTGTGAAAAAGTTATATATGTACATATATATATATATATATATACTCCTCATAGGTAGCAGGAGGCTGCTGCCACGTGCCCACAAAGTCTTTCTTCTCCAAACTGAACAAGCCTCCTCACTTCAGTCTCTCCTAACAGGACAAGCACTCCTGCTCCTGATCATTTTGGTGGCCCCAGTTCAATTTCTTGGTATCTGTCTTGTATTGGGAGCCCAAAGCTGGATGCAGTAGCCTAGATACAATATAGTGGGGGACAAGTAAGGGAAAAAAATCGCATCCTCAACCTCCTGGCTGTGCTGCTAATACAGCCCAGGGTCCTATTGGTCTTCTTTGCTGCCAAGGCACATTGCAGGCTCAGACCCAGCTCATTCTCTGAATATCCAGATTGTTTTCTGCAGAGCTGATCCCCAGCCCGAACCACTACAGGTGTCTTTCCTTTCCTGTTGCAAGACTTTGCATTTGTCCTTATTGAATTTCCTGTGTGGCCATTCCTCCAGACTCTCTATGTCCCTCTAAATGGAAGTCCTGCTCTCATTCATTTAAACTGTTCGCTCCAACCTCATGTAATTTAAAAACCTCATGACTGTTATCCTCCTCCTCTAGGACACTGATAAAGCTTAGTGCAAATGTTCAGGATAATAAATTGCAGCCATGACTGTCAAAGTTCACAAAAATTGTAAGAGACTGAGAACTGGGTCTCAGCATCAAGCAAATCTAATTTTATAAGCTATGTCCAGACATGCCTATTTTTGCTTAACACATATTTTTACTTCATGTTTTCACCCAGGATTTTAATTTCAGGCATATGAAAGCATAGCATCTTTCAAAACAATAGAACTTCCCAAAGAAGAAATTGGATTTTTTCTGCGGAAGACAAAAATCTGGTATGAATTACGGCAGTTAATAACATAGAATGGCATAGGAGATACAAAGAGTACACAAATACATAGGAAAAATTTATGACTACACACCTAATAGAAAATGAAAGAATAATATTATATATAGAAGAAATTTTCTTCTTCTTATACAGGATTATTTTTCCTGTTGAGGAACTATGTTTGCTTTGGTCAACACTTTGGTGTTTTAATGACAAGTAATCTGTCAGAGTCTTCCCCTTGCTGGCTTGGAGCCTTGGTGCATTAGACAGTGTTCCACTACTGTCACTGTGTTGGACATTTCTGCCTGCAAATTGCTAGTGTTCTTTCCTTCCCTAGGCTGTCTTCAGGGATTTGTCAGCCAAACTGTGAACAAGCTTGACACCATTTATTTGGTAAGTTATTGTATAGAATCACAGTGCTGTGTAG
Source organism: Pycnonotus jocosus (assembly GCA_013400435.1). Taxonomy (NCBI): domain Eukaryota; kingdom Metazoa; phylum Chordata; class Aves; order Passeriformes; family Pycnonotidae; genus Pycnonotus; species Pycnonotus jocosus. The sequence continues at coordinate 13,945 of VWYP01030912.1, read as the reverse complement.
TGATACATCACTAACAAACCTTTTAAAGTTACCCATGGGATCTCTGCAGGCATGCATTATTGGAAGGAAACATTGTGAAGGGGTTGAAAAAGTCCCGGACTACAGATCTGTCCACTAAAGAGATGCAACTTTTCTTAGTGTTTGATAGTACCACCAAGGAGCTACCAAGAAGCCAAATTTGGTGTAATAAATAGATATTGGAAAGATAAGAGATATAATGCATATACAGTCCTAGACAAAATCTTTTAAGATTTCTCCTTCTATTCTTATTTTCTCCCAGTCCTCAGGCTGGCACTACTAACTAGAGAGTGATTGCCATGACTCTTCTCCTTCCATCTTTCCTTCTCTCTGTCTAGTCAGAGAGGTAATGTGTCTAATTAGCTAAAGAAATCTAATTAACTTTCTCAGAGCAAAAGATTTGCACCACCATCCTTGCTCTGAAATCAAGTCCTTGAGTATGTCATGTAACTTTCTTGGTATTTCTCAGTAAAATACTGACTTACTGGGAATTAAATCATCTCCAATTCTTATTAAGATAAATGTTCTGAGAAGTCATTTTAATCTCTCTCTCTCTCTGAACAAAATATCAGAGCAGAGCAGGTGATTTTATCATATGGAAGTTGCTTGTTTAGTAGGAGGCCTTCATTCTGAATGACTGAAAACAAGATCAAGGCTGCCTGGTCCAGGTGACACTTGGCATTTGTCCTACCAGAGACTGCAGATCCAACAGGAATGATCAGAGGTTTTTAATGGCTGTTCTGCTGCAGAACTCACCCTCCATCATGAAGATTCAAGGCTCAGAAGCTACATGAGCCATATCGGTGCTTTGGCTTGGGCCACTGAGTGCTGAGGACCCATTTCTCCTGAAATGAGACCCTCTGCTAGAAAATGACAAAGCTTTGAACATGGATTAGCACACAACTGCTCTCCTTAGTTCTTTGGCATGTCTTGGGTAGACAAGATGATCTGGGACAGGCCAGGTGTGCTAGAGAATGCACTCGGTTGCATTTAACAATGTGAAGAGTCAAGCTTGGGAGCTTTCATATTTTAGATTGACCCTTGGTACACCAGTAGCTGTGGTTATTCACAGAAAAAAAAAAAATCAATAATTGAAAAGTACTCAGATTTCTTGTCTTCTGTGCTTTATTATTATGGAGTAGACCAAAGGAGAAAAAGTAGCAGAAAGGTAGGTCTTGCAAATACTTGGATATTGTATCCTGCAATTTAGTTTAAATTGGCAATTTACCAATGTGAATACCCCCAAGTAGGCCTTAATGCTGGAGTGGGTGGTTTAATTAGCACTATGCTCCCATTTATAATTAGATTTCTGTTCGTTCAGTTTGAAGCATGATTTCATAATACAAAATTATTTTTAAAAATCCAGTGGGGATATTCCTGATAAATTAATACTGTGGACTTTGATGAACTGATGCTTTTAATAGACTGTGGTATTTGCAAGGAATCTAAATCAAAGCAGTAACACTACCATCCTATAAAAGACACTGCCACAGGATAATAAATCCTGATGCAAGAGGGAAGTCAAGGAGAATCTGGAATATGTGCTTATCTATTTCAGTTTGAAAAACTTGAAAAAATTGAATCTGCTCAGGATGTTGTGTTTTTTTAATAGAGTAATATAAACATCAAAAAAAATTGTGTTCGTATTCTCCAAATAGATTTTTAATACCAAATTAAGATATGTCCATGAATTCAAAGCATAAAAACTAAGACTAAATATGAAAAGTAGACTAGATTCTACACATTCTAGCAGCATGTTTGTTGCTTCAACAAACTGCTTGTGGTTAAATCCTTCTTGATCTGTTCCATATGATTGGAATATTTTCCTTTTTATTTTCATCTGATATTATGATGGTTGCAGGACAAGGGCTGACTATAAAGTGATAAATCTTTGCAGAAGGACCAGAGAAAAACTAACCATGATTTTACTAGAGTGCGAGGGAAAATTAATCTGTGGGCAAGGAAGGGGCAGTGGTGGAGTGAACCCCTCTGAGATAAAATGAGCTGAAGAAGAAGTGATAGCTGCAGTATGCACCAGTGAATGTTTGATGGGAGGTCTGTGCTCAGTGTGAGCTGCTGAATCTGGAGGAGATAGTGCCTTACTTTGGTAGTAAGCACATGGATCTGAGCCAGGAATGATACAACCAGTTGCTTTGCTTCAAGAGGAAAAGGCAGTGATCAGCAGCTTTCCTCTGCACCCCAAGGACAAACTGAAGTCTTAGGAATCTCGTGGAGAGAAGTTGGGGTTTACTCTTTTCTTCCAGAAAGAAGCCAGGTCAGAGGCGAGGTCTAATGGGAAAAACTGAAAGAGGGGCAAGTCTTGAGTCTACTTTACTCTCCTTTTCCCAGAAAAGGTACAATTGAAAGCCATCTTCTTCGTAGATTGGATTCCTTCTTCAATTCAAGAAACCTTACCAGCACAGCCAGGTTCCAGCCATCCTGACACTCCCACCTGGTCATCTTTGCTAACATCACCACCATGGACAGGCAAGCATTACCTGTAGCTCTGTGCCAATCTGAAAGCAAGACAGCCATGTTTTTGGCAGGAAAAGCAGTCATTGGGACTGGGGGTTTTTTGGTTGCTTTCAGCAGGTAAATTAGTCTGTATTTCATTTTTTGGAGACAGAAAAAAGGAAAATGTCAAGGAGAAGAGAAAGAATAGAGGAGCAAGCTCTATTGTGTATTTTCATTAGCTATTAACAGCTTACTCGGCATTTTTGTAAAGCATTTGTAGAAATGCAATGAGGAAAGCACACATGGCCAAGACTATGGGAGAATGAGAATGTTCTATCACTTGGGGTTTTTTACTAAAAATAATTTTAGTTTAAAGGAGCGATGGGAACCACTTCTTAATGTGGCATGAAAGAAAAGAGAACTGAGTAGCCTTTGCAGATTAGATGCTCATATATAGTAATATAAATGCTAACTAGTTATTTAAGAAATATTAAAACAACTATTGAGTTGCTGTCTATGTTCTTTACTCTCCAGAAGAAAAATCCCTTATCCCTTGTTTCTTTCCTTCTTACTGAATGGTTAGATTAAATGTGTGTTCCCAGTGCCACCATACATGTTTGAGCCATTGTTGCTAAACTGATGATGTTTTAATGAACATAACCATTTCAAAGAACATCACCACTTTCTGCAGCCACACCGGGGCTACAGTGTAGTCCAAAAGATTTAGATAAACATTAGAGAGTGCTTCAGACTTGCAGAAGCTGTTCTTAATTATGCTACAACCTCTATCACATTTATGGTAACAGAAGGTATTGGCCAATACAGGCTTGAACTCAGTGGCAGGTGCTCAATTGGCATAAATTCTGACTCATACCTGCAAAAGTGTCTGTGTCATAGCTGTTTTATTAGTTCCCTGCCTTTTTGCTGACCTGACTGCTGGGTCACTAACATATATTTAAAACTCAAAGTGCAATTTCATGTACATCTGGTACAATAAGTCCATGCAGAGCAGGTAAATTAAGCTTTCAGCTCAGTGCCTTAGAGCAATCAAATCCCCACTCACATAGGCCTAATTAATAGATAAATAAATTACAAGAACTGAAAGGATATTATGATTATTTCACCTGATCTTCTGCCTGTAGGAGACCTTGTGGATTTCTGCAGTTAATTGTTTATTTCCCAGATGTTTTGAAAGTTTAATTCCGTATTTTATCATCCGTTTTCATGCAAAATCCTATGGTAATTTCTTAACCTTAGAATTTCTTAACCTTAAATAATTCATAAGACTTTTCCACCATTTATTTCTTAAATATGTCTCAAAGTTTTTTACAAGAAAACTAGCCAATTCTTTATTACCATAGTATATGCCTTCTTGATTTTTTACAGCAGTAATTTGATTTCAGAAGTTCCATGTCATATCATACCTTTTGAAATCAAATTGAAATACATCTTATCTACTGTGCTTATGAGCTTTTAATTTTTTTAAAGTTCTGATGAACACAATGTGCCATTTTGTTTAAGTATCTTCTTTAAATCTGCCAGGTTTCCAAGATTCATTAAAAATCAGCAAAGAGGGAACATCTTAGTTTTCACAGCCTGTGCATAACAGCTATATAGGTGTGCTGATTTAAATATATTTAGTAGTAGCAGGTCTCTATAGCCTTGAATTGCTGGCAGAAAGAAGATACTGAAAGACCACCAGGTGCTGAGAACAGAATACATTAACTGTTTTTTTCCAAACAGAGAACAGAAATGTCTATTGAATGTATATGTCCCTTTCATCTTTTTTTTATCAATGGTCTTACTTTTATTGGATAAGAATGAGCCAGGGCTACATTCAAGTTCTTTTTGTTGTTGGAAGCTCTTTCTGATCTGCAAAATGTCTCCATCTAGAAATTATTCCCTTGGTGTACTTTTCCTCCCCCTACCATTTTTTCTGTAATTGCCAATATCCATCTGAGTTATATTCATTGTTATCAACTTTTTTCTTTCTATATTCATTTCATCTTTGTAGCTTCTTTGTCTAAGTTAGATTGGTGTTAATTTCTTTTAAGTTATGGTCAATAGAAGCACCACTGTGACAGAGACTAGAAGTTCAGGAAAACTATTAGATTAGAATTTGGTTAAAATTAGCTCCACAAATGTAGATTCTGCTCAAATTGTGACAAAACTGTAGAATTTAATTCTTTTCTCCCTGTGATTCTTTCTTGTGTTTTAAACTTTTAACTACCAGGGCACCCTATGGAGCAGTGCACCCAGGAAATCATTATTTTGTGGCGTTTTCCAAAGACATGGTTTGCTAATTCAAAGCATAACACAGTGAGCTTTTTCTGTTCCCTGGAATAAATTCATTCTCTTAGAATTCAATGGATCAATATTTTCTGAAAAGTAATTAACACTTTGCCACCTGACCAAACAGGTCAACTCCATTAGGACACCTTCACTTTTTGTGACAAGGCAGAAGAAGAAATTCTATAGTATTCTCCTTTATGAATGTATGAGAAAGTAATACATATTATACTGGCATTAAGACCATACATTTAATATGTATCTCACCATCATGTTTACTGCTCTGTGGCAATGTAAAATTTATTTAAATGTCCCTCTGAATTGCTGGTGAAATATTTGTATTATGTTTGTGAGAAGGAGCTTCTTGCTTTATTTCACCGATGTTTTGATGTATGGAATTCACAACTGGGGTTTCTGATTCAGTTTTTCACTCTCTTACAGAGTGTACTCATAGGCAAATGCTGTGTTTCCTACATATTGCCATAATGGGGTTTGTTGCTGTTGAATGTTTGAATGGTAGTTATCAATGAACAACTGTTGCAATATCCTTTGACATCTCTCACAAGTGACAAAATTGGGAGGATTCCAAGTTTATGATAACAATAATAATAATGTAATAACAACAACAACAACAATGTGCCTAGAAACTAAACAGAGATGTTGACTATCTTTTATAAAAGAGTGAACAATAATGGTGAGAGTTTTCAGGTGAGCAGATGTCCAATCTGTGGCATTCAGAACCACATTCTGGGTCTGAAGAGGTTCCAGGCATAGAAAGAACCTCTCTACAAATATTGTGGGATGGTGTACTTAAATTTAGCTGCTCCAAATGTCAGATGTTTATCTGGTAGAAAATAATCATATCATCTGGAAAGATGTAATCCTTTCTGGAGAGAGCAATTCAAAATGTTGACAAAAATGTCATTGATGTTTTAAGCATTTTTTGACAGATTATTTTCTTCTGGTTTTTTTATGCATCTTTAGCCTAATGCAGTTCTTCCTGGCAGAGTTTCTCTCTATGTATTTTCAAATTAAACCAGAAAATATTGAAACTGTGTTAAAGTTGAGTGCAATGAAAGACTGTGAGGGAAACAGCTGATGCAAAGTAACTTAGTAAAAAGTAATTTGGGGAGCAAATCTTTGCTAGCTAGGAAAAAGGTATAAGGAAAAAGCAAGAAATTGTATTTCAGCCAAGCTCATTTCTTTGTCCATGATTTAAATCCAGCATAATGTTAGAGAACCATAACAGATAATCAATACCTGCACTGCATTCCCTCAGTACCTGTAAATGGCTCACACGCTATTCCATGTCCCAAAAGGTAAATCTCAAATTCAGACATAATGAATGACTCAGGCTTTGGGGACTGACCATTGGTGTGGGAAGAAAAGGGATTCAGTGAGGATATAAGGGCATTGTTGTAGAATCAGTCAGCCTTTTCCTCAAGGATTAGTACTTACAAAAGTAAAGTAAAATAATGCAATATAGCCAGAAATGGAATTAGAATCTCTCCAGGTGCTTGGTCTTGTTCAGATACTTTCCAAATAATTCTAAAAGTCTTTCTGGGAACACTGGACTGCTCTTTGCCTTGCTATTCCATTAGAAACACACACTTTTGAAGATGTATGGTGCAGAGGCTACTATGAAGCATGTGGTTTTTAAGGAGGATAAGTGATCTATGTCAAGGTTGAAGATTCTTGTCCATTTTCAACATTTACTGCATGAGGCTTGTTCAAGCTGATAATAGATTTTGTGAGTAAAAGCTACCACTTTTCCCTTCTTGAAATTCCTGTTTGTTATCACCACTGTATTTCTGAGTGTGGATGCAAGTGACATCTTTACCTTGTGTAGTCAATGGCTGAGGACAGTCTCACTGAAATAATGGGAAAAGAACAAGTTCTTCTGTTTGTAGAAAAAAAGTGTTTATTTGCATTCATTCATTCCCTTTAATGCTGCAAATTGATATTTCTGAAATAAAACCTTCTTCTCCAAATTCTTGAAATCTTCTGACTCAAAGTGGGGCGATTTCTGACCAATTTCATGGTGCTCAGCCATAAATTTACAGGGGTAGATGACTGCTGTACCTTCAGAGTAATTGATTCCCCAAGCTTCAGTGGTCACATAGCCAGGGCCATTTGAGGCAAATAGTGCCTGGCCAGTAGCCAGGCTGAAGGATGGAAACACAGAGTTCCTTGTACTTCATTCTGGATGGTGGCTTGCAGGGTGACCAGGAGCCCATCCCCAGGGCTCTGAACACTGTGGCAGCAAGACTGGTAACCCTGTCCAATAAACTCCTCTCACTGCTGACGAAAACAAATTTCCTGAGCATGAAAGATGTGCAGCAATCCTTGGAGGCAGAAATCCCAGTTTAAAGTTTAAAAGCCCTGGAGATCTGAGGTGTGATGAGTCCTTCAGGGAGCATCTCAGCAGCTGGCTGGATGAGCAAAGAAGAGAAGAGGCAGAGAACTGGTGAGTTTTTCTGGCAGACTTGTTCAGACAGGCACATTTCTGCAAGACCCTTCACTTTCAGTGGACTGTCTTTTTTCTGACTGAAAAGGTTTTTTTGAAACTTTTCTGACCATCACCAGTCAAACCATCACAAAATGCCAGGAGACTCAAAAGTGCAGCTCCTTGCTTTGTAAGAGAGGTTTATGCATCTTGCTTGAATCAGAATGACCTTTTTTACTTGAACTTGTTATGCTGCAGATCCTCTGGGTCCTATTTGTGCCTTCCTGTGACTACTCTCCCACATGTTACTTTTCACAGGAGTTTGTACTAGAGCAATAGCCTGCATGTGTCTGCTTTGGGGATTTATGAACCGTCTTGCAGCTCTGACCACACAGCTGTGAAGAGAAGTTGATGCTTTGAATGGTTCTCCCCAGAGAGAAAGCAGCTCTTCCAATGGCTGGTGCTCACAGAATAAAAGAGAAGAAAGCTGAGAGAGAACCAGCAGAGGGAGAAGTATTAAAGCAATAAGGAGAAAGTAGAATTTTGCTTTCAACACACCCACATTACTATTCGCTTAAAAGATAAAACATGAGAAAACAAAATAAACAAAACCTAATCATTAACTCATCCTCATGTAATTTAGTTGATTAGACCAGAACGCAAAACTAATCTCTGAGAGAAGGCAGTGTTCTTTGCTGGCCCCAAATCACATATTATGGTAGTGCCAAAAGGGTAAACATGCTCCTTTTGAGATTTCTGCTTTTGTTTTCAATAAAAGAAGGCTCACAGAGTGACCTACAGTGTAAGTTCTCTTCCATTTCTCAGCTATTTCTGAAGTTTCATTTCCATTGTGAAGCCAAATAGCAAGATCTTTTGCCCTGTTTTACGAGAGAAAAAGAGTGAGCAAGAAAAAGAGAGATGTTCAAGTCTTCACACAAGACCTCTGAAGATAATGAATTTTCATCCTGTTTGATCCAGATCCATCACTCTGAAAACAAGTAGATTTTGTCTGTGTTTTACAGAGCTCCAAAATATGTGGCTCCTCCAGAATCTTGTAGAAAATACTGCATTCTACATTCTTTACTTAGGAAAGAGAAACAACAATACCATGCTTCCTGGGTACTCTCCTTGGGTAGAGGGTCTGCTTGGTCTCATATTCTGCTTTCTCTTGAATAAATTTCAATCAAGGAATTCTGATTAAAAACCGAATCTCCTGCTCTGCATCTGGCAGCTAAAAATATAAGGTGCAAGGGACTCAGTTTCAAAAGTTTAGCTAGATTTAGTGGTGCTTTTAATCAGAAAGAAGATATAGAAAAATTCTCACATCCTCATCTCATCTCTGGACATTTTGGCCACTCTTCTCACTTCAGACCTGAAGTTTTCTGTTTGGAACTAGAAACTTTGCTGCAAAGACCATGTTTTTAAAAGTCTAACAATAACCACTAATTTATGAAAGGATTCATTTTTGTTTCAGGTATGAACAAGAACACATCCTGAAAAATTTTCACAAATTTTCTGAGAATTCTCAGCCACAGCTCTGTCACAGCATAGAGAGGCCACTTGATCTAAAATACCACTCAGACCTGCTTTATGCAATAAAAGAATACCAGTGAAAATGATGAAATAAAAGACATAGTTAGCAAGGAAGATGCTGAAAGGGTTTAACTGACAGAAATAAGCCACCCTATTACAATCACGTTTCTCTTCCTGAATTACAGACAGGGGTAAGGAAACAAAAATTCACCCTTTCTGGTTGTGTAACCCACCTGAGATGAATTTGAGGATCTTCACAAAATTGTGTAGGCATCACTTGTAACTATCTTCAAGTACAGGGTACACTACAGCATAGAGTATATGCTAGACTAGCAAGCATTTAATATCACTGAATAATGCCAATTTCAGCGTCATAACTTAACATCAATGTTTCACTTGTGAAGTAATAAAAGTTGCATTTCTTATTTCTTTTAGTGCAATAAAATAAAAAAGGTGAAAAAAAGGTGATTTCTAGAAAAATTAAATAATATTTCAAGTGAGTTTGATCAGCTACTCCATTTGGAATTGCTTTCCTCTTAAAAATGTGTAGCTGAGAACATGGAATATTTCTGAAGAGAATATTAATTAAATAAACATTGAGATAAATGTTGATTCCAACACTGGTATTCATTCAGTGCAAGAACAAATACATGATATGGTATACATGCAAGGAACATAATGGAGCAGTAATTTTAAATTAATAACATACTCGAAAAATAGTGATTTCCTCAAGGAAATACCCAAACAGAGAGAGAGAAATTGAAAATATATTACCGAAATCACTCAGCCACTTCACTCTTCAAATTATTAAAAAGTTCTATGGATTTGTATTTCAATTTCCATTTGCAATCCTGAAAAGAACACGTAAAGATATTTTTATGCCTTTCTTTTCAGTCAAGAGTAGATTTTATTCTGTAAGTATCTTTCTAATTGCTTTTATTTATTTGTTTGTTTATTTACCTATAGGTGACAGTGGAAACCCACATTAAAGAGCTAGTTTTCAATTTTTGATGATGTTTGTATCTATTAGTCATTTATGCATCCTTTACATCCAACATCCATATTTATCAAGTAGCTGCTAAACTGACTAAATTCCCTGCATAGAGATTACCTGCATATCTTTCTCTGGATGTTGCTCACCCCACTATAATGTCAAAAGGGCCAGAGCTAGATTTATTAGATCCTCAGTCAGGACTTCAGGCACTTACTTTTCTTGTTTCCCATAGCACAGTGGATGCATAAACCTACCAGATGGACTGTAAGACCATTGCCATGGCTCTAAACAGTCTCTGGGATTCAGGCTCCAAAAAATACTGATCGTTTCCAGGTATCCTGTCCCAGACTTCTGGAAAGCTGTGAGAAGGACGAAAAGATTTTAAACACTTTGTGGAGAATGCTGACATGAATGAACATAAGCACATTTAAAGAAACACAGTGCCCTTTGTAAAGTGCATGCTGATTTTGGAAAAATGAAAGACAGGTATTTACAGACACAGAAGGAGTATTAGCTGAAAATAGGATCTTTGTTACCAGCACCTTTAGCTTCCTGAAGTCATACTCCTGTGTGTCATTCATCATATCTAATTCCAAGGCCACTTCTGTGCTGCCTAGAAAAAGTGAAAAGAAGTCTCTCACGTCTTAATTAATACGTGAAAATGCATTGGAAATTATTAGAAATGCCAGTCAGATGTCCTTTATAATAAAAAAGGATCTACAGGTTAAAACATGGGCAGAAAATAGCATGCAAACTAAATTATCTGGAGAATAACATTTCAAATCCACATCATTCAAGTGAAGACAGATAAGTGAAAAAGAAGCAAGTCTGAAAGAATCCTAGAGATGGCCACAGAGACTAAATTAAATTACTTTGTAATGAAATACAGTGGCATTTAGAATCAATGTGTTTGGAGGAAAAGAAAGAAAGAATATATAAGTTAATTCACAGATCAATCTTTGCCTGCTCTTTCCTGCACAGCGTTTGTGAAACAATTAAGTCCCACCTTGTTTCCAACTCTAAACCTGAGAGTATCAGAAAAAGATCAGCAGTCTGGGAAAAGAATAGGAAAGAATGAGCAGAGACATTTATCACTTCAAGTTTGTCAATCCTCTTCTGCTCTATTCACTCTGAAATCTGTGCTTTAGTGAAGTTCTTCCTGTTCACAGATATCCAGGCAGCCTGGCTTTGAGTGCTTAACAAGACACAAAAGAGAGGGTGAGTGCGAGGAGGCTGCATCACCCTCGGTGGTACTGAGGGAGTTCTTATGCAATAATTTCTTCCTTGTTCACTGTCTGCGTTTCCACTGATGGTGTTTGTAAGCCCTCATTCACACTGCTTAGAAAGGGAGGCCACTTGCCAGAGACAATGCAGGGGGTTGTCCTGCTCTCACAACTCCTTCATGCCCAGTATAATCTCCATCTCCCCTGTGGACCATAGCCTTCTTTTGGGGCAGGAACTCTATCAATATGGAAGCTCTGTGGACCTGCACAAAAAAAATAGAGGCTTCTATGGTGCTTAATTTTTTGTGTATTTGAGTATCTGTGTAGCATTCTGAGCCCTTTGGGTTGAGATTTTCGCTGGAAGTAATGAAGATAGCTCCGTGCTGTCTCTGTCTCACAATGTGCCAAATAATTAATCCTCTGTGGTTTCCTGTGGTCTGCAACACAGATTTTGAGATAGCCACTTTACCCAAAGTGGGGTGAGGTGGAGACACAATGGCATGGTACCAATAGAGCAGGAAAGGGCAAGGGAAAGCCTTTGGCACTGTGGTTAAAAAGGTTACGTGGAGTAACCCCAGGAGACAGAGGCACAGCACCATGTCAAGACAATTACAGCCAATGGTGCCTGCTGGTGTTACCTTTATTGTTTTTAAGGACATTGTCGTTTTGTGTTTATGTTCTTGTCTCTCAGTTTTGTTCCAGCATATGAGTCCTATTTTAAAATTAACATTAAAGAAGCCCAGAAAGGAAAAGTGTCACTCCCATACACATGTACATGCACACACAAAATAAAACCTGACAGAAGATGACGCATGGAGTGTCAGCTCCCAGTTATCAGTTTCCTGGTTTTCCATTGGTTGTGATGAGACCTTCAGATAACTCAAAATGTGAACTTCTAATCTTTCTTTATGTATGTGCCTGTTTTCATGCTTGCATAAAAAGGATTCAGACTAAAAAGCAGCACATTACTTATGGCAGTGAAAAACAAACACAGACACAACTTTTGCAGAGTAAGGATGTAAAATCCCTTGGCTTCCTAAAAGATCAGATATGTGTGACTCTTAAATAAGAAGTGGCTGGTTGCATGTGGACATCTTTCCCTTCTCTGTGTCATTCAACTAATGACATTATTCACACTGAGGAAGGGACACACACACGTAAAGCACATGTTAATGTGTCATGAATTAAATGATACTAGAAAATAGAACAGCTTATGTCAGTGTAAATCTGTCCTTGGTCATAGGTACAGATGGTGGGAGCTGAATAGCTTTGACTAACATATAATAAACTCAAAGTGTCATTTTCCTGGTTGTTCAGAGTTTGTCTGTGTGGGCTTAGAGTGCTGGGCAGGCTTGCTGTCAGCTTTGTGACACAGAGGCTGACTTAGGAGTAGTGACAAGTGTGGCTGAGGAACAAGCATGTATTTCATGAGCTAAACTCATGGCAAAGTGTAGCATGGAATTCACGTCTTAACTTGCAGGATTAGTGTCTGATCTTACCTTGTGTTCACTTTACAGACAAAAAATATGTGCCATTGGAATAAAAACAAGGGTCTGATTGCTGAAGTAGGGATTCCTGCCTGTGGAGTACTTGGGTGTTATAGCCCAGGGTGTAATAAAATCATAAGACCTACTCAGAGAATAAAGTGTGTTCCTCCAAGCATGTTTAGTTGAGTAGACATGCAACTTGAGAAAGATAACAGCTGTTTTGCATTCTCTCAGAATTTCTTCAGAGAATTTCTCATTTCTTCAGAGAAGACACTATGTTAGCTCTTTCTGGTTGAGTAAGTGGTCAACACTGGAATTTTGTGGAGAGAAATCTCCAGAGGGTCACCTGTGTTGATCAAGAATTATCTGTGTCTGCATTTCTGCAAATGGCATTTCTGAAAATGAACCCTGCAGGTTCCAGGGGAACTCTGCATTCTGGTATAATGGGCACAATGCATTGCTTCTGCAAAAATAGTGACCTGTGATTTAGAATAGATTCAATCTTAGGATGAGAAAAATGCTGAGGGATCACATAGGAGCAAAGCACCTACTATTGTACTCCATGTAAGTTCTGAAAATCTCATATATTCCACCTTGTGAAAGGCAGAATGTACAGTTCCTGTGGGATGTTTTCCTGACCAGGAAGAGCAACTATTCCCTAAAGCTTCTAAACATTGAAGGAACCATGAAGATCCAGATTTTGTCCCTCAGAGCAGGAACAGTTAATTCTACAATAAATCTGAATTTTCAGACCAAAATCATTGAGTCTTCAGGGCCCAGTATGAGTTCCTCAGCAGAGCTTTCTTGGTTTTCTCCTTGGTTCAGTGCACGTGATTTTGTTAGCTTACAGAGGCTGGCCTAGTGTTTTACAAATGCCTGCTATTAGTAGATTTGCTCTTTCAGGTCAAGTGGTGAGGATTTATGCCTTTCCTTCTATATTTTGAATCTCATTGATGACCTTGCTGTCCCTGCATAGGTATCACATGCACTCTAATAAAAATATGATGAACAGGAGTAAAAGTGACCTTTATTTCTTATTCCAAACCATACAATCCTGGTTAGAGCTTTTTGTCAAAACTAGCTGATGACTCACTGCTGGCTTTGCTATTACATATCAAACTGGCTTAGACAGCTTACATCTAAACTCTGAGATGCAGGAATATTTCCCAGATCCTAGGTTCAGGGCCTCTGTTTTCACACCTTTATTTTGGAAAAATAATACTTTGTGTGGTCAGGAAGACAGTAAGGATGCTCCTGCAAGTTTCCCTGTCTGTGTTTTCAAAGGGCATTCTGGATGAAGGATTTTTTAAAATGAAATATTATCAGCTCAATTCTATAAAGAAAGGATCTTGGAGGCTTTACCTTCAAATGGCACACAGCATGTTAACTCCCAAAGCTGTAGCAGTTTTCAGTCACCCCAAGCTCAGTCAGGTATTATTGAATAGGAATTCATAATAAATGAAAGTAATCTGTTCATTTCATACCCTTTAATTAACTCATG
>VWYP01030911.1:0-17149 GCA_013400435.1 Pycnonotus jocosus | reverse complement strand
AACTCCTTCACACAGTGTAAGCCAGGAGGACAACAACAAACACTAGAGAGGCCACTTCAGAGCTGGGGTAGCCAGCCACCTGCAGCCAGCTCTGCTATACATCGTCTTCTAAGCTCTGTTTATTGAAGGAAGACAAGAAACACAAGTACAGATGGCAGTCTAATAAATACTGCTACATTTTGCTCCTTGACCTTCAGTATTTCAGCCAGATTTGGAACCCTTTGCCCCATACAGGATATGAAATTTGGTCTCACCTATATAATCTATATCTTACCTGTATCTGTATCTGTATCTAGCTAAATATATATATTGAGAGAGAGATTTGCAATGCAGTCTTGATGGTCTTGAATTAAGAATGTTTATTCACTCCTAATTTTTAATTGTTGGGAGTGAATAAACATTCCTAATTCAAAACCATTTATTTAAATGAAGAAGCTGGCACTCACCACTACTTCTTGACATGATACTGTTTTGGAGAGAGAAAAAACAATGAAAGCCTGAGTCCTTGATATCTATCAGATTGGAATTTAATGGGCTCAAAACCTATAACTAGCCAGGTCTAGGCTTTACAGCTGAATGGTTCAATAAGTAGATTTTTATAGTGCACTGTGGTAATTACCTCTTACATGAACTATCTGTTCTTGAAAGAATGACACTTTAATCAGCTCTATAGAGATCCTGACATTTGAGGTACACTGTGCTTTTTTATTGTTTGGAGTTTTTTGTTGGTGATTTTTATTTTGGTTTTGTTTTCTTTATTTGTGGGGTTTGGGATTTCTTTTCAGTCTGCAGGTTTTTCATTTCCTTTTGACTTTATCAGTGTTGAAGGAAAGATGTTTGGACAAGGATACTTGCCCAGTACTACAGCTCAAGTTGATAATATAAAGCAGAAGGTTGCCTATTAGGATAATTTAATATAGAAAATATAGCTCACAGTCTTTACATATTGAAATCTTCCACCATTCATCTGTTTTACTAATTTTTACATTGAATCTTCATATACTTTTATCCTTGGAAAAATGGTAATGCACTACATAGGCTGCTGTACATAAAGATTTAGATTATTTTTTTTCTGCATTCAGTAACCACTTTGTTGATGGCAGTTATATCAGACAAGACAGTTGTTTTGCTCAGGTTTAAATTAGAAGTCAGATAGTTAGAATTGATAAAATTACTCCGTCATAAACTAGAGAAATGTGAGGACCCCTGAGACAGTGAGCAGAAGGATCGTCTACTGATGTGAGCAAATAAGGGACACAGTGAAGTTTTTGGAGCAAATTTCCAAACTAGCATAAAATGTTTCTTGACACTTCATTATATCTAATCTAGAAAGTCCCTGTGACTCAGTCAGCAGTCTGGATCCTTGAGGATCCAGAGGACAATAAACAAGATATGACAAGATGTAGGTAAAAGCCAGTACATACTGAACAGACATAGGAAGAGGCACTGATTCCAAATCCAGACATTCGTATTTCTACCAGGTCTCTAACGGTTCCATAGGCAACCAAACTCATGTAGACAAGATAGCCTGGTTTTTTTAGAATCAATTTTGTGCCTTTCAGCCTTTCAAATTAAATTATTTTCCCATCTGTATTTATGTATTTTCAAAATAAACATCAGAACTCCTTAATGAATTAAAGAAATTTCTTCAGGGGAACAGCATAATTATTGTAGTTAATTTTTTTTATGATACTAAGAGAGTGGAGAACCAGATGCTTTAAACATCCAAATTTTATAACACTTATGGGACAGTGAACAGATGTTTCTAAATTTTCAAAACCATATAGTGCTGCTTGTAGACAGGGATAAGTAATTGACATTTTAATATCAGAGGAAAAAAAAATAAAACACATCACAGCCATTTTCTGCAATGAAAAAATAAGAAATATCAAATACATCAAAAAAGGATTATTCTATCACACTGATTGTGTAAATGAAAGTGTAATTCACAGAAATTTGTTGATTGCTTATTGAAAGTGTGAAAGCTAGTAAAACATTGTGACCATGAATCAGTCCATATAGCAGACACTGGACAGGGGTTTGACCACTCTGCTTTCTGATTTTCCAGAGTTGGTATATCCTTAAACAGTTGTATCAGAGCAGGATTTTAATAGATTACTAAACAGGAAATGCAGTGATGGTATAGATCCTTTACAGTGAATCCTGGTGAGACCCATTGGAACAAAGATAATACTTACAAAGATTGTGAGCAAAGAAAAAGGTGAAAAAGATCCTGGAAACAGAGGCTAAGAGGAAACAGTAAAACAGAGTGTCTCCACTCCACTCGCCATTTGGGCAATGCGAAGGAAAACATTTCCATCAAATTTATCTTCATTATTTCTTTTTGTGTCCATTCTTCACAAAACCAAGCAGATAAAACTTGTGTTTCCTGGAGCATATCAGATTGTTTCCTCACAAATTTAATGTCCTTATATATGATTAAAATATTGATGAAAAGTTATTGTCCAACTGCAGATACGGACTGCTCATGCCACATGAGATGGGGTAGAAAGCTCCCAGGCTTAAAGCCAGTTAAGTCATGGACAGCCTTGTTCCAAAGAAATAGAACCAAAATGCCCCTTCTTCTACAAGCATGTAAAATTCTACTTACAAACACAATGGTATCAATATATCTCTACAGATTTATTGATACAAATTTGATTGACTTCTGGTTGGAAGTCAATAATTCTGGGGGCAGAAGAGATTAGGGGGGGTCAGGGGAGGTCAGGGAAGACATAAAAAGGTGAGATGAAGTGAAGCAAGGCAAGGCAGTGAAAAAACATAAGGAGAGATGCCATTGCTCATACTGAGAAATAAGACAGACATTAGCAATATTTTGCTGATTGAAAGATGTGAACAAAAAAAAGATGATTTCTTTTTCCTGGTGTTCCATAGGTTTCCTTTGGGAATTAGATAATATATTTTTTTTTATAATAGTTGTAGAATTTATACTGTGTGGTCAAACCTTAAAGAAAAGGAGAATTTAAAGTTGTATTCAACAGTATTACAAGGAGATATAAATGACTAAGGAATAAATACTTCATGTATTTTTAATTTCTTTTTCTCAAAAATAAGATTTGATTGTGATTTGATTTAACTTTTCATACCTCTAACAATAATTTATTTCACACTGACAGCTAGAGATCATAATCAGAGGCATAAATTAACATGTAAATATATATTGAAATGTGTGTTTTCAGGAAAGTTGCCCATTTCTCCACACTCAATTGGAGCTTGTGATTGATTTTCTAAAAACTATTTGACATAGGGGCTTTGTGTTATTATATTTGTGTTATTTTAATACTTACACAAATATCTTTTTACAAATATTAATCTCATTTAGCTATCATAAACTTTCAGAAGATTTTTTTTAGTGGTGGAAGGTGTGTAAATTTGCTAGTTTATGATTAAACAAAGCCTGAAACATAATGTGGTCTAATAAACCCAGAAGTATAGAGAGAGTATAAAGAGAGCTGAAAAAGTTGCTTATTTAAAAGAAATTATTTTCTTTAGAAAGCATAAGAACATTATTTTATAAATTTTTGCTTATGAAGAAAATGTCTTCTTTAAACCCCTGGGTTAATAAGAGAACTAACCAATGCAGATTTCCAACTTTATATACTACTTTTCTTTGGGAAAAAGTAGATGGATGTAATTTTAGGTAGAAACATACAGATAAAAAAAATTAGAGAATAAACAAAACAAACCAAAACTAGGGCAGGTTCAGCATTTTAAAAGCAAGTCTAAGCTTTTCTGAGCCCCATATCTGATCAAATGTTTCTTATAGTCTCATAATGTCAGCATTTTACAAGAAATTCAAGATAAATCCAATACCCAAAGTAGCTCATATTAATCACTGCCTAAGCAAAATTGCAAATGCTAGTATTTAATTTCAGAAAATGTGTATGAATTATTCACTGATACACTTTTGTCCTTTTTAAGGCCTACCAGTTTAACTTTCTTTCATACTTATACTCACAACGGTATTAAAAGTCAGCTTCTCTTATGACAAAAATGCAAAATATTTTTGTACTATTATTGCAGTGAACTTATACTACAAGAGTTGTAAATCCACTAGCAAGACCAATAGATATTATTCATCTGTTCTGCAAATGCAGAAAAGTGACTTTTTTTGCAGTAATTATAGTAAGGAAAAGACTTTAATATGCAACAACTCTTCTGAAAGATGATCGTGCTTCAAGCTACCAAACTTTTCAGTTTGCAGAATACAAGTCCAAACTTTTCTGTTATTACTCCTACATCCTGCATAAATGAAAAATCAGATTAAACTTGTGAATTTAAAAATAATTTTTCAGGCCTTTTTGAATGAATAAAAGTATCTGTGAAATTAGCTGCATTATAAATGTACACACATACATATATGCATACAGAGAAATATAAACATTTATACAGATATATCTCCCCAGTAATGTAATCAATTGTAATGAGAGCCAGCTTCAATAAAGAAATTTAATAAACTGTTAGGTTTTAGTTCCAAAACAGAAATAAAATCTTCAAGACAGTCTTGGCTCTTTCTTGCTTGACTAGCCACAGATATTTGGGTTACCTCTTTCCTAATTAAGGTAAGTTTGAGTTTAAGTGATATATAACTCATGTTAAAGACAAGATCAAAGAATCAAATGGAGAAATTTTTAATGTCTAATGAGGGCTTTGTCAGATCTCTTCTTCAAGCTTTCCAGCAAAAAAGGCAGAAAGAGGGACCAGTGAAGTATACTAAGAGAATCATTAAATTTCATCAGAAATGTTTTCAAAATTTTCCAGATGTTTATGTCCACGTGTTATGAATAATTCAGTCCTTAGTTCAGTGGTTGAAACTATTGTTCTAAATAGGATCTTTCTCATCTGAAGCCATTGTTTCCAAACAGTGATGGAGATAAAGAGAATTGCTACAAATTGAAATGTATCCATACAAAGAACTCTTCATGATGTTTAAGAAAAAAAATTAAATCAACAAAACACTCCTAAATTCCAATCCTACTTATAATGATTGGATTTTAGATGTTTTGTCTACCAAGCTGTCTGTGATTTAAAATGATAGCAAGGCCTGGAGATGTAGAATTGGATGATTAAGGACTTTTCTCAGTGCCTAGAAAAACAGGTGACAATCTTCTGCTCTCTATGTCCATATTTTTTGTGTTGGCAATTCTGCTATGATTTTTATTTGCCTATTGCATAAACCTATGGAATTGCTTAAATAATGATTATCAAATGTATTGTCAGAGTGATAAGCATTTTCTAATTTATTGCTTTGACTGCCATTAGCATATAATGTCTCCTCCATAGTTAGTGAGGAGATTATTAATGATAAAGACAACGGTAACTTCTGATTATGTAGCATCAAGGATTGGAGCAAGCTGCCCGGGGAAGTAGTGGAATCATCATCCTTGGAAGTGCTCAAAAAATGTGTGGAATTGGCACTTGGGGACATGGTTTAGTGGTGAACATGTGGCAGTTTTAGGTTAATGGTTGAAATTGATCATAGAGGTCTTTTCCAACCTTAACAATTCTATTAAAAAAAGTCTTTGAAACAGTTTAAAATTTGCACATCTCACATTAGTAGATTTGGAGGTCATATTTGGCAAATTAATTTGCAGCAGAGTTAAATGCCAAAAATGTTGAAGTCAAGTAAATGAAGTGCATAAAGTATCAAAATAACAAGTTCTGTGGGTATACAGAAACTTCATTCTTAATCCCCTAGAGATACTTGAGCAATTTGCCAGCTGTAGCATTTACTTCCTTTGCTGAAATTCTTGTCTCTTTGTGACATGTTAAAAAAATATGAATATAAAAAGAATTTGTATGCCTCTAAGTTATATCATTCTCAAAGCTTACTGCCAAGGAAGTAGAAAGATTTCAAAACAAAAAGAAGCATGATGTGGAGGCTAAAAAAGATTTCACTAGATCCCAATTTTTCTGCATTGTTGAAGCTCATTTTTCCAATCCGTGTTTTGGAAATCTTTCTTCATCTTTTTTTGCTTAGAATTCAAATATTCTCCTTTGGGAGAATAAACTATTTAATTATTAATGTATTTTTGTTTGTTTGTTTGTTTGTTTAGAGTTGTCCTAGGGTAATTTTATGATGCTTGTATCCCCAGTTATCTGTTCTGTTTGTGCTGGATATTAAATTCTGCACTTTTAAGACTGGTTCAGAGAGCAAAGGGAGAAAAGAAGAACCACACAGTTTGTTTGCAGAAATTGCACTTGCTCCTTTGCATTCATTCTCACAGACTGTCTTCTGCAGCACTGACAGAGAGCAGGAGAGAGCTCTCCTTTGCTTTTTATTCAGACTTTAGCTAGCTGGGGCAGAGAAGTTCCCAAGACTGTGGCTTTTCTTTTTCTTGGAACTGATTGGCCCTGGATTGAAAACCCAGAAAAATACCAGGAGCTCACACCTGTAGCCCACTGGGGCCTGGGATGTTGCATTCCAGCACAGGAGGGACTGATAGGAGACTGAGCGAGCTGAGCTACACCTCATAAAAACGACTTTCTGAATTTCCCATCTCTTCAGAACAGCGAGATGTTTCATTGTTTAATATTATTCCTTTTTCATGTTTGTGAGTACTTTGCTTGTTAAATAAAGGGATTTTTTCACTTTCCTTGAAAGAAATTTATGTCTCCAGAACTGGTGGAGGGAGGGGTTGCTTGAATTTGCTTTCTAGAGGGACGCCTTTGGAAGTTCTCTCCCTAATTTTGCCCTAAGCCAGGACAGGAGTATTGCCAGTGTTACCTTTGCGTTACAGAGGTGCAGTACCTTGGAGTGGTCCAAAGATGCACCAAGAGTGTTTTAGTCTTGGCATTAAGAAACATTTCTTTACCAAGGGGGCCAAACACTGGAACAAGTTTACTACAAGCATGGCTAATGACACAAATCTGTCTATGGTTTAGAGCCAACTGGATAATGATTTCAATAATATGCTTTTACTTTTTATCAGCCCTGAAATGGTCAGGTACTTGGATCATTGTAGGTCACTCCTGACTGAAATATTCTATTCCATTAAATTGCATTTGTGCCAAGTATTGATTTATTTCAGAAAATCACTCTTAATATTCTTATTTATATTTTTAAATGGTAATTATTTCTTGGTGTGGGTGGACATGATATTTAATTGAGTCTGAAAGTGTGAAATTATGCATTAAAAAGTACAGTGAATTATGATTAATTACTCTATTCTTATACATTAGAAATTGTTTATTTCTGTGCAAGTACCTTTTTCTGCTCATATAAGGCACAAAATGTTCTGCCATAATTTTATAACCCCAATATAATTGCAGAGTGGGAGAAAAATATACCATATATGGCAATTTGATGTTGCAGGTTGTGGTAGGTAAATGTACCTTGATTAAAGCATGAAAAATATTCACAGAAGAACAAGGAAGGGTCATTCTCCTGAAATTATGTCACAAGATATACAAACCATTTATTCTGATTTTCAACATTAGAAGAACCAGTTTATATTTATTAACGACTTGTGGACTCCATGCTGATTTTTTTTGTATGAAATATTATTTTACATAGTAAATGCATTTGTGTGACTCACACATATATACAGATTAGCATAAATGCAAGAATGAAAATTTGTTCCCTGTATTAGAATAAGAATATACAGTAGTCTCCTTTCCTATACTTTGGAATGATGTGGTCCAAGTAGAAACATTCAATTACTGAAGTCTACTGCAAAATTCTCCATTTCATTTTGGCAAAAGATTAATTTTGCTTTATATGTTCTTTATTGTGCCAGTCCTCTCGATGTACCCTTCTATAAAATTTCTATATTTTTGTCCTCACCTATTTTATCTTATTTTAGTTACTTTTTTTCTTCTTCCTTCTGCTTCTATCTGATACTCATTTTTTATATGAATGTAGCCACTGAATCTAGATTATTAAGGGTAGCTTGAAACCTAGTAATAAAATATCCAATTTTTTTTAAGACATCAGCAGGGATACAATGTTAACAAAGGTTGGCTTTAACAAAGGAGACCTCAGAAAAAGCTTGCACTCCAGTGTCATTTGCCCCTGGAAATAGCTCTGCAAACAAATAGCCATCGTGAAATCTCAGTACAACTGTCCCAGCTACTGACAAGATTCAAGATCTGCATACAGCACTGTATCTTTCCCACTGTATACACCTCCAGGAGAAAAATATCTGAGAATGCTGCAGTCTGTGTGTTTGGAACCAGGAACAGGAGTGCTGCACTGGCCTGAAGGAGACAGCCTGGAAGAATGTGATAACACTAAAGACTAAATTTATAGTAGTCAAATGACTACTATGGCAATGATAGCTACTGGCATGGAATTCCAAGCATCTCAAAAAGAGTGTCCAGTGTAAATCAGCCAGTGGAATTGTCTTTAGCTCAGAGTATCTCCAGAGCCATACCTGAAAACTGATTGGATGCACACCAGTTCTTTCAGGACAAAGTGATGCTAGGATCTGTGCTAACAACAAAACCGTAAAAATGTTTTCTATGTAAATTAACTGCAAGTGTTTATCTTAAAGCTATCCTAAATTAATTTAAAAGAATAAAGGCTGTCACTGTAGTAATGAATCAAAGTAGGAGATGCCAAATCATGGTGGGCTTGATGGGGATTTCAAGCAAAATAGGAACACAATTTTCACAATCCGTTATGCTCTTTTTTATATGCTGTTGTGAAATTCATCAAAATCTCTGAATCAGAAGTTACTGGAAATAGGATCTTCATCCTGTTGCCTGTAAATTTTGAGGATGGGTTGTTTTTTTTTTTTATTCTCTCTGGTATTCAGAGAAGAAATTAATTTCTGATTCTTCTCCCAGCTTTTATTAAAGTTACAATACAAACTAAATATTGAGTATAAGAAAATTACTTACATATATCTCTGAAAACAACTCCATCATAGAGGGTATGGTAGAATAATGGAAAGGCACAGAATGCGGTTCAGTCTGCAATTGAGATTATTCAGAAAAAGAAATATTCATATTGGAAAATAAGGTGGGGTGTTTTTTTTGGTGGACTCACGCAGCAGTTGTGCATATCATTTCCCTTCTTTACTAATGGCAATGGTTCTACCAACATGTGCTTTGTATTAAGCATTCAATACAGAATTAATTAGATCATTATATTTTGTTTACATGGTTGCATTATTCACCCATCTCTTATTACTGTAACTGAAAGTTTTCTACTTCCACTTTGACTTTATTGTGCACACTTTTACAAAATATTTCTCTTATAGAGTCTTTATATCATCTAGATTTATAAAACAATTTTATTTTTTAATCATTT
Source organism: Pycnonotus jocosus (assembly GCA_013400435.1). Classification (NCBI taxonomy): domain Eukaryota; kingdom Metazoa; phylum Chordata; class Aves; order Passeriformes; family Pycnonotidae; genus Pycnonotus; species Pycnonotus jocosus. The sequence goes on along the minus strand of VWYP01030911.1, from coordinate 7,872 downwards.
ACCTCACTGAAAGTCAATATTTCTTGAAAAAATTCTAATATAAGGAGAAATAGATTAAAAATGTGCATGTATTGGTACATATTTAAATATAATACAAGCATAAAATATTATTATAGTGAAATTAAGGCTGAAAGCATATGTTGGCTCTTATGTAAAATAAAATAAAAAATATAATTATAAAAAATATTTCTCTTGAGATAATATATTTCTACAAATACAAGAAAATTCAGTATTAATTTTATGCATAGGGGAAGTAAAGACATGAGAGCTAAGCAAAGCGCTCAGCCTACCTAATTCTACTTCATTGTTGTAAGCCTGTGCTTATTGGTAAGGTACTTTAATTCTTGTGATCAAAGCATTTGTCCCCACTTTTCCTTCCATTTTTGGACAGTTGCTTGTCATTCTGTGCCATCTGCCAGAAAGAAATTCAAATTATAAGGGGATAGAATAATTCCCTCAAGAAACATGTTTCAATAAAAGGAGCATATAAACCGATTGCATAAAATTAGATGGGATTATCCAAGTGGCATGATATATGACATACAACAAGGGATAAGGTCATTGATCCTTTTAAAACCAGTGACATTTCAGACAGATAATTAAATTTTGAGTGGTTGTGACCTTTATCTAATCTCACTTATATCTTAACCATTATAATAAAGAAAACTGTTGCCTGCGGGTAAGCTGTAAAGGAATGACGAGATCCATGAATTGTCTGGTAGAGTAGTGTTTTTTTAATGATTGTTGGAAGGCTAGCATTAGTCTTTGTAATTATAAGCATCAGATGTCATTATCAATACTTACAGCCGTGATAAGCTTTTCTTCCCCAGTTGTACTTTTTATATAGCATACAAGTTAATTTTATCTGTATAGTGTTTTCAGCATTCACAGTGTTCTTCCATTTAGATTGACACAAAAATACTAAAAATGGCGATAAAACTGTGTTCATATTAACAATATAGTTTAAAATGTTTATATTAGGGATGCTACTTAATGTCCAGAACTGCAACAAAAAAAGAAAAAAAGGTAAATCTACATTTTTCTTCTAAATTTCTTCTTCCCCTTCTCTTCTTCTTTCAATTATTCCATAATCATGCTTCTTCTTCATCACCTTTCCCCTACAGTTGATGATCTTTAAAAATTTAGTGTTATCTCTTCAAACAGATATTTGGCTCTAAAAATGCATCTGCACTACCATATAAAGAAGAATGGGAGTGTGCAGAGTGTGAACTTTCAACAATTTAGATTATTTGAAATACCTAATTCTTAGATCATTTTCAAATTAGCTCACCTCCTTTTTGGTCTGCTGAACAATAGCACTATGTTCAAAATAAATTTGAATGGATTGGACTTGTCTTTAGAGACACAGATCTGAGACAATCACTTTTACTCATCTTGGACACAAACCATTGATCTTTTTTTTTTCACTTTTACATGTATACACAACCAAAGATATAGCTGTAGCTTGCATGATGATCTCTTCTTATATTTTTTAATTGATAGTCTCTTTTACTGAGCTGTTAACCATACTAAGGCATAGTTACATCTTGTAGGTGTCAGTGACAGACGCTCTACCTAGTAACCCCCAAACTATTTGAAATATTTGACAAGGCAGTTTTGCAAAGGAAGCAAAAAAGAAAATCTATTGGCCCTTCTCAAGAAAACAGGATTAGAACCTCAGCAAAGACCCTCTATTTCCATCTTCTGATTAAGACAGAAAACCCTATTTTTTGCTTTGTCAAATAAAACAAGGGAATTGATTCACAACAGTCTTGTTAGAAAAATGCAAGATAATGCAATAGCAGAAAATTAGTATTTGTTGTATAATTCTTTGCAAAAATCAAGTCTGCCAAGGCTTCAAGGAAATGCTTTTCAGAGGGGTCTCTGCATCTTCCCTTGGAAAGGCAGTAATGATTCCATGAAATGGAGAAGTAGTGTCACTCAGGAATCATACTGTGGCTGGTACTGTTCTCGATATCTTTCTTAATGACATGTTGGGATTCAGCGAACCCTTATCAAATCTGCAGATGACACCAAGCTGAATGGTGCAGGTAATATGCTAGATGGAAGGGATGCCATCCGGAAGGACATTGTCCTACCTAGACTTCTAGATTTTAGTAAAGCTTTTGACATTTTTTTCTCACATTCTACTGGAGAATCTGGCTTCTCAAGGCTTAGAGAAATGTACTCTTCACTGGGTGAAAAACTGGATAATGACTGAACTTAAAATGTAATGAACAGAGTTACTTCCAGGCAGTCTGTTCCAGGTGGCAACCTCCAGGGCTCACTTGTGGGGCTAGTCATGTTTAATAACTTTATCGAAGGCCTGGAATTGAGGATCAGGTGCACCCTCAGTCAGCTTGCAGATGACACCAAGTTGAGTGGGAGTGTTGATCTGCTGGAGGGTAGGAAGATTCCGCAGAGGGATCTGAACAGGCTGAATCAATGGGAAAAGGCCAGTGGGAAGAGGTTCCATAAGGCCGAGTGCCAGGTCCTGTGCCTGGAACACAACAACCCCATGCAGTGCTACAGACTGGGGGCAGAGTTGCTGGAAAGCTGCTCAGTGGAAAAGATGCTAGGAGTGTTGATCAGCAGCTGCTTCAACCTGTGTGTGCCCAGGTGTTCAATGAAGCAAATGGCATCGTGGCCTAGATCAGAAATCGTGTGGCCAGGAGGACCAGAGCAGTGACTCTGTACTCAGCACTGGTGAGGCCACACCTNGTGTTGATCAGCAGCTGCTTCAACCTGTGTGTGCCCAGGTGTTCAATGAAGCAAATGGCATCGTGGCCTAGATCAGAAATCGTGTGGCCAGGAGGACCAGAGCAGTGACTCTGTACTCAGCACTGGTGAGGCCACACCTCAAGCCTTGTGTCTGGTTCTGGGTATTGTGGATAGAGAAAGAGCTAAAGGAAATCTTACCCCTGATATATTGCAGCTGTGTTAATTACTGAAGAGTGGGGGAACAGCCTTGCCCTCACAGCTCATGATGGATATAAAAGAGTGAGCTGGTTGGTGAATCTGTGGGGTGTGCTGTGAGGAAGAAGGGGCAGGAGGCTGGGCACAGGACAGACAGGGTTAGGTGGTTGTGCCGGGGACAGGAAGCAGCAAGCTGGAACTGCAGAAGGAGAGAAAGAGCCAGAGCTGTGTGGAGCTGCACATAGAAAGATACATAGAAAAGGTATGAAAGACCTCTTGCATGACAAAGTCCTGATACTTGAAGCCCCCTGAAGTTTTTTACTGAAGCACTCTGAGTGCAGTGGTCATCTTGACTATAACAGGATCTCACACTTCTAGAAAGACATTGAGGTGCTGGAGTGTGTTCATAGAAGGACAACAAAGGTGGTGAAGAGTGTAGAGAGTAAATCCTATGAAGAATGGCTGGAGGAGCTTGCGTTGCTCAGCCTGGAGAAGAGGAGGCTCAGAGGAGATTTTAACACTGTTTATGGCTACTTGAAGTTGCCAAGTAACGAGGGATAGGAAAAAAAGGAAATGGCCTAAAGCTTTGCTAGGTGAAGTTAACTTGTGTATTAGAAAAAAATTTATCACAGAAAGTCTATGAAGCATTAGAGCAGGCTGCCCAGGTTGAGTCACCATGCTGGGAGGCACTCAAAAGATGTGCAGATGTGATGCATAGGGACATGGTTTAATGGTGAACCTGGAGTGCTGGGTTAATGGTTGGACTTAATTTTCTAAAAGGTTTTTCAAATGTAAGTGATTGAATGATTCCATGACAGGCTTGAGGAGCAAGTCCAGTCTGTATGAGACTCATAAACTTCAAGGTCAAATGCAAAATACTGTCAGAGAGTTTAAAATGCATGATCTTTAAAGGCTTCTTCCAACCCAAAATGTTCTATAATTCAGTAATAACTGCTCTTGTTTTTCCTCTGTTTCATGCTCCCTTCTCTGTCTTTTTTATTATTTCTTATTTCTGTCAACTTTTATGGCTTTTATTTCATGTTCTGCTTATGCCCTAATTTACCAGGTGTCTCCCCTTGTGTCAAGCATTTATTTACTTACACTTTCCTCTCTTTCTCCTAAACAATTTTTTTTTAATAAGCATTTTCTGCAAAGGAGGTAAATAGACTGAACAGTGAGAACTACTGTTCCGAAACAGATCCTTCACTTTCATGTGAGTGTGCAGTTTTTGCTTTGTCAGAAATGGAAGACAAACAAAATTGCTTTCAAACAGCTCTTTTTCAAAGATGTCTCAGTAGGCTTGTTCAGGTTTGTAGTACATTCATCTCTCGGTCAGTGATTGCACACTGCTAGAGTTTCTTTACATTTTTATTGTGTGCTTTTTTATCACATAGAATAACCTTAGCCTGAGCATATTCAATATCTATCCTTTCTCTAACTTAACCAATTTGAAATCTTTCTGATATATCTCTTACTTCAATATTCCCTTAAAAATATGACAGTGTGATTTTTATGCCTTACATGCTCACAGCTTTCAAAATGTCTCACTCCAACACAGAGAAAAGGGAAAAAAAGCAAAACCAAAACCAAACAAACAAAAAACCAGGACAAAGCCCTAAACCCAGCCTCTTATTCCATGTTCTCTAGCTGTCATTCTGAGTGTTTTTAAAACAAGCATCTATCCAAAGCTTAATGACACTGACATAATAGAATTATGAAAAAAATCTAGTCCATACCTAAATGGTTCTAAAACTGGGGGAAAAAAAAATTCAACAAAACCAAAAAACCCCAAATTCTTTCAACAAATGACTATGCATACTCAAGTGTTCATATTGTTTCCAGATTATACAATTTGTAGTATATTGCTCAATAAAATTCAACCAAATAGTTCCAGTTTAAATTCTTCCATATGCTTCCAAATCTTGAAGTATTTTAAAAAGAAGCCATCTGTGCCTTTTATGTTACTGAGTTCTAAATATTTTTCAAAGTCAGAAAATGCTGAAAGATAGAGGTACTGCCCTTCTCAGGACAATAAGAGAAATAAAAATAAAATAAAAAAATTAAAGGAAAAGATATTTCTTTAGCTCCTGTAGATAAGTGTAATTTTATGGAGTTCAAAGGGATATCTTTTACTGTAGAGATACTAGACTTTAGCAGCTAAGGGAAAGATAAGTGTAGTTTGTAACAATTGATGACAAAACAATCATCTTGGGATGTTGCTGGAATTCTGGAAACTTAGATTTTAAGATTTTAGTATATAGTTGTATATGTGAAGCAATATGGAGGGTTTTGAGTGTTGTGTAAGTATTTCTTCCTCATCTTTTTCTTCCTTCTTCTTCATGAGTTTGGGTTGTTTTTTGTAATTGTGTGAAAAAGGTCTGCACTGTGGGCCTTGGGTGGTCATTGGATCAGAAATATAAATAATATAGGTGTCACCTTGTTATTGGGTGATTAGCTCTTAAATAACCCTGGAAATATTTGGAGGTACTCCATTTTACCTCATTTCTCTAACTTGCCAGTTAGAGCTCATGGCTCATGAGACTGTAATATAAATAAGAATTAATAAACACCCAAGTCTAAACATGAAACTATGATCATATGTATTAATCCCGGCCTTGGCAGAGAAAAAGAAGCCAGAACCATCACAGGATGTGAGAGAGAAAGCCCCATTTCTGGAAACATTCAAGATCAGCTCAGACAGGTATCTGAGCAACCTGATCTAACTGAACATGTCCTTCCTTACTGAAAGAATATGGAATGACCTGGATGACCTTCAAAGGTTCCTTCCTGCTGAAACAGTTCTATGATTCTGTGATTGAATTTGAAACTAATACAAACTGAGATTTGAATGCTATGTACTTTATTTCAGAAAGTAAAACTGTAAAAACTCTAAGGTAAGGTTTTTTTCATTATACATGTATAATGCAGTTTGCCAGGTTTCTAGTTCTTAAGGTTTCTGTTTTGAATTCCTTCCCATTACTAATGTTTTGATAATGGGACATCTATGAGTAAGCATATCTTGGTTAGCAGGCTCTACCTCAAGATGAGATGGGAGAGAAGAGCTAGTTTATTACTGGTAGCTTTTCTTTTTTGTCTCTACATCTAAATATATCAGGCTATTTTTGTGTTACCTGTCTGGCTATGTAACTTTTAAACTGTTGGCTCAATTGGTATTCCTACCACTCTGCATTCTCCAGAATCACCAAAATCAAGCAAAGTATCTCTTAATGAGCTTTCAGTTAAGAATGAGAATAATGTTATTAGACAGGCACATTTGTGATGTTTTTCCTGAATTTTGTTTATCCTTAGCATCAGGTTTTATTTGGAATTATAATTTGAGTTTATGGTTTCATATTGTTTATTTATATTCTGCCTATTATTCTCATTTTTCAACCTTCTTTTTCATTTTTTTCTCAAGCTTCCAATGTTTCACATGCAAATTCCATCACCGTAGTTTATCTGATCTTTCCGGCTAATAATGAGAAAACAGCTCAAGTAACAAAATCATGGTTGATCCACTGCATATAGCAGAAAACAAATTTACAGCAAAATATGCAGATATCACATAACAGCAATACGCATTTGTAACTTTTTTAACATGTAGAGCACATGCTGTCACTATGTATCATGTGTTAGCTACATTTTTTTTTCCTATATTACCCTCTTACTTTGGCCTCTGAAGATTGAATTATACAAGAGCTTAGATGTTTTCATATATATTAAAAATAAATGAAATTAGTTTTATAAAATGATAGTAAAATATTCAATGAATCATACATATATCAGGGTAACTTTTTTTTAAAAAAAACTTGTTATATGGAATGTATTTTTAAAATACATTGAACACTTCAAAGGACACAAAGACTGCTCTATGCTACCCAGAATGGTTGTGAAATAAAATGTAGAATTTGTTTAATTATAATGTTTCTTGAAGTACTCTAAAGAAGCATTAGGACTAAGAAAAAGATTATATGTACACAATTAATCTCCAGTTCAGAGAGGTGGAAATGTTATTATTCTAGATGCCATGTTGCAATTTCGTATTGGCACTAATTCTACAGAATCCACTGTTTTCAATGTCATCTTCAAATTGTGTTGCAAGTGCTATTTTACCAGCAAAACTGTGCTGTACAGTTATTGTTACTAAAGGCAGTTTTTGTAAAAATTGGTGGCACAGAAGAGATTTTCCTGTGTATTGGCTACAACTTTGATGAACAAGGTCTTTTACAACCTAAGTTGTCCCAAATTTTAGTTCATAATCCCAATATTTCTTCTTCTGAAAAGTCTGTTTGGTATTATTATATGACTGATTACTGGTCACAGTTTTAGATGACTTCCCAGCCATGCTTCATACATAATATTTAGGGCAGATTGCTCTGAACTATGCTCAGCTTGATTTTGAAATTTACTCTAGGGATAGACACCTCACAGAGTTCCTGTACAAACTGTTTCTGTATCTAACACCCACAAAATAACCAAGTATTCTTTTTGTGTGTTAAATTGAATTTTGTGTATTTCAGAGTATAACCATTTCCTCTTATCTTCATTGGACCACTGAGAAGAATTTGTCACTGCCTTGCTTGTGTCTCTCCTCCCTTTGATAAGATCTCTCTGAGCTCTCTGTTCTCCAAAATGAACAGCCACAGATATCTCAGCCTCTCCTCATACGACAGATGCTCTAATACCCTTCATTCCTCTCTGGGGCGGACCAGCAGACCAATTAACAAAAAGAGCAAAAAGAAGAATGCCTGTAGCGGCCATAATCTGAGCCTCCATTTACCACAAGCCTAGAGTTCACTGTGGGTTACCTATTCTGTGAACCTTTCTTATATGTGACAATCCTTGGTCTGCTGCAAAAAGATGAGAAGCCTCCTTAAATAGCCTCCTTAAGTCTTAAATATCTTAAAATAAAAGGAAAGAAAGCTTCTTTGTAGCCTGTGCTTCCACTTGCACTCA
>VWYP01030910.1:0-22077 GCA_013400435.1 Pycnonotus jocosus | reverse complement strand
ATTTTAGCTCACTTTCTCAACTTATTAGAGAAAGCTCACATCTTGTAAGTTTATAATAGATAAGGATAATAAACTTCAGAGTGAAACTTCAAAAATAATGTCTCCTGAGTTTTATTCGCCCTGACCTTAGAGCAAGAAAAAGTCAAAAATTCCAAGAAGTTCTTGCCTGGGTTCTCTCTGTGTTTAACAGAGAGCTATTCAGGACATGACACATCTCATCTGTCTTGGACATTATTTGGGGTTTATGTGATTAAACAACCTCTGCTGGTGTTCATCTCAGTTAACTGGTGCTTGATGGTTGGCATAGCCCAAACACTTAGCCAGGAGACCCCAAAATTTAGCTGGGGTATTTCATATGTATGTGGCAAAATAGTCCTGTTGCTCAGCTTCATGAAACCATGCTCAAGTCAGTGGAGCTCAGATTTCAAACAAGAACAGCAGCTTGTGGGTTTTTTGAGCTATCAGTCTGCTGAGAGGTTCCTCTCTTGTCACATTCTCCTGCCAACAAGCTTTGACTGTATTGCACACTTCAAAAAACACCTAAACAAAACCCCTTCAACACAATTTAACTGGACAAAGGTAGACAGATGGAATCCTAGGTATAATCAGTTTTGTGCCCCTCTTGATATGAAGAAAGAGGGTGTCCTCTTGTCCAGTCCAAATGACATTTGCCAATTGCTGCATTGAACTAATTCATAATGACACAATTTCCTTGTTGTCTGATGAACTTTTATATCCATCATTTCCTGTAAACTGCCCACAAATGGAGTCTCCCATTTGGTACAAAGCCCTGAGGAGATGCAGAGCTGCTGAGCTACAGCCCCTTGCAGGTTCACCTGGGAAGTTTTGCTCTTAAACAATCTGGAAATGCCCGTGGAAATCTTCCTAAATGCTGCTTTCTACAACTACCTTGAAGGTTTCTGTCTATTTGAGTTACACAAAACAGATTTAACATCCAGTATCTGATTTTATTTGTCTTTTGGTGGGGTTTTTTTCATGGTCATTTCGTTGTAGAGCCAATAAAAATATATTTCTCCTCAAAAGGTGTGACTGCAAAAACTGGTGCAGGCTCCTCTAAGTCGATATTCCATAAATCTCTTTGTAAAATGGATTATGAACACTGACAGAGAAGAAAGTGGGCAACTGCTTTCTTTACTATTTATATATTAAATTTTACTAGCTGATGACCATGTGAAGTCGCTGGGGATTTCTGCAATAAAACATTTTTGTTGTTCCATATACACTTTGCTAGAGTTAGTATTGGATTCAGTTTATGAACTGATGTTACCTACTTAAGATACAATTCTGAGAGAATGCATACAGAGGAAAAATATGTTTTTGCAAGGGAGATATTAGATAAATATTGTATCTTTGTCTTTGTAGCCTGGTTTCCATAGCAACTTGAAGTTGCACTATCATTTGATCAGCTCTTGACTGGAAAGCAAAACATTACTTTGGTCCAGAAAAGAAAAAATAAAACGAGTTATTACCATCTTCAGTCAAACATCTCATGGTATCCTTGGTAACACCACCATCAAAACCAGAGAGCATGCACTTATGCTGACAAACCAGCACAGATCCTGAAGTTTTGAAATATGTAAGAGTGAAGAGAAGGTGGGGGAAGGACTAGGAAAAAGGACTTTTATGAAAAAACTAATGCTGGATTGAGGTGGCAGGGCCACCTGGAAGAAGGACAGTGTCATCTGTCCTAAGGGGCAGAAGGGGACACCATGAAATGAGAGTGGGAAGGATGGTGCAGAAATCCGATGTGCCCTGCACAAGGGACAGCTTCCATTTCTAGTTTTCAGCTGGAATAATTGTTCCTTTTTGGAACTGAAAGCTTTTGGGTCAGGTTTATTGAAAATGAAGCTGGATATTCACATGTCTCAGTTTCCCATATACTGAGGGAATGGAGCTCTTTCATATGTAAATCTGATTTCAAGGAAGATGTTAAACCCGATGAATATACAGTTAAAATACATTGGAAAATACTCTTTTCTCCACTTAGTGCTTATCCATTTTTTATCAAGTCCTCAGAGTCAGATTAATAGATTAACTTGATGCAAAGGACTGCATCAGAAAAATCTTTTCCTTGGCAAGGAAAACTTTTCTTCTGCTGAGAGAGCTCCCAAAATATTCCTTCAGAGTAGGACTATTTGATAATGTGCAAACTTTTCCAGTGAAAAGGACACTTTAAATTCAGAAAGCAGTTCCCACAGCAATTGGGTAACTTTTTGAAGTAACTAATTGTAGAACATTTTGTAAATATGTTTCATTTTCCAGCCTGTGTTACTTGAAACAGACCAGTCCCACAACTCTTAGGAATATTTAAAATCAAAGAAACTGGACAGAAAATGCCTGATCTCCATCTTCCAAAGATGCCAACCAATGAACTTGATTTTATGGCGTCACAAATTGTCACTAGACATGATCATAACTTCATTTGTACTTCACAGTCCTCTGCCAATGAGGGAAAATTCCTGGCAAATCAGTACTGCACTTGCTCACTCTCTTTCTCTTTTTGTCCATCTCATTTTCTCCTAAATGCTGACATGGCCCAATCCATGAAACAGAGAATGTTGAAGCTTTGCTAAATGCATGACAGTTGTAATGGTTATTTACAAAGTTTTGCTTCTGAATTCAGATGAGCAGTTCTGGAGCTAATCTCTGCTGTTTTGCATTCATCATGAGCTGATGTTTCCTAGGTATTTACTCGGGATGTGATTTACATTCACACTGATTTTCTATAAATGTTGAACTTCTGTGCCTGACACTGGAATACTTTCTCTGAACCTGAAAATAGACAAGTCGTGCTTAAAACCAGTGAATGGAAATTAAAGTCAACAGCAATCATTAAAAATGATAATTTTCCCCATTTCCAGAGAAGAATATCTGCAAGTGTATGAAATTTGGCTTGATTGTGCTATTACACACAGCACCAAGGAAGGGGCTCTTGAGTACTTACAGAGCAAGAATCAGATATTCAGACCTTGATTTCCCTCCAAGGCAGGCCAGTTCAGTGTCTGAATCTATTTCCTCCTTTCTCTTCCCCATCTCCTCCCCATCCTGCTATGCAAACCTAGTGCATTATCCACTTGATACAAAGGAATTAACCCTGGACATGAAAGAAAACAAGAACAAGCTGTATAAAAACAATCAGCCAATACCTACAGTGTCTCTTTCACAGCAAATCTTTCTTCCTTTCTTTAGATGTGGCAAAAAACCATACTCATTTAGCCAAAACACCTTTCTTTACTCTCTTTCTTTGTTCAGCTTCTGACAAACAACATTGAAACCCTGCTGAATGCACCAAAAGCAACCCTTTAGAATATCAGCTCTTACCCTGGCCATTTCTTATCAGAGAAGAAACATTTCTTCATCAAATGGATATCAAACTTAATGGCACTGCTTGCAGTCACCATGTAGCCAGTGTTTAAGTAATAAAGGGCACCAGCAAGTCCACACAGTCAAAAATCCTCTGTGTGTGCTGAGTAAACAAAGCTGATAACCATCGAGGTCTTTAGCATTCCAGGGAGATAACACGTCACTCAGACTCTAATAAATGGATTAAAGCAATACTTTTTGTCAGTTTATAGGACCTGGAGTCATTAAGAATAAATTACTTTTTTAATTAAAGATTTTTTTTTATTACCTAATGAATGAATTTAAAATGTAAACTGCTGATTGAAAAAAGGAAAAATGGATGTCAGCCAAGACTGCAAATTCCAGAATATAAGAAAAAAATTGATGAGAGCCAGCCACACGCTGCACTGACCTTCTCCAATTTGAACAGGTAGTTAGCATGTTTAAAGAGAATGGTACATTAACATAATCTGAATTATCATTATTTAAATGCTGCTTCAGGTGTAATTAGTATTTTATTATCATTACTTTTATGACTTAATTTCTGTCCTAGACAGGTTTCATCTAGTGTTACTTCTCTCCTGTCTTCATGAACTGTGAGTTCAGTGGCAACTAACAATGAAAGCTGTCACAGTTGTCTCACAAATTAATAGATCTTTGAGTCAGATGGAGCTCTCCCAGGAATTTATTCCCCAATCCAATTTTCCTGCACTGCCCTGTGGTTCTGCAGCCCTGAATAAACCTGTGCTGATTGCTTCTCTAAGGTTGCCTTTCCCCAGTGGTCACAAATATCTCAGGACAGTCTTACTGAAGTGCTCATGTCTTTGGAAGCACAGAAATTATGAGATGAAACTGCTCTGCTGGTGATCAGCCACGTGAGCCTCCACCTTCCTGCAGGAAGGAATATTCCCCTCAGCTACAATAAACCTGCTCCTACAGCTTGGCTTTGTTTATTGTTTGATTGCCATCATGTAATTGTTACACACCTCCTCTCTGGTGATGTATTTTAATCACACCACCCTGCCCCAAGTTTTCACCCTGGGACACTCTCAAGGTCAGAGATTTTCACACCAAATTGTGTGAGGGAGGGGGTCACCCTCACACTCCCCCTGTGCTGTACCACAGCCAGGCAGGCAGGGTTTAACACCATGAGCTTCTACCTTCATGATTTGAGTGATAATTGAAGCCATCACTTTCCTGGGGATTTATTCGTGGCTTTGTTTTTCTGCCGAGCCCTCCCAGAGCTCTGCTCACCCCCAGCAGTCTCATCACCACATCCCCTGGTGTTGGTTGTCTCAGAGCCACTGAGATGAAGGGGTTCAAGCCCTCAGGAGCCACCACTGGGCACTCACCCAGGGCACCTCTTATCTTGGTAGATCCCTTTTCCAGGCTTTTCTTTGTCTTGCCTAAAAAAACCCAGCATATCCCTTCTAGGGAATCATCCTATTCTCACATTAAAAAATCACCATACTCAAAAATAAATGTTACCCTTCTGAATTATCTCCTCTGTTTAACTTTTGCACATATTTTTAATATGCATCTGTTTAGCTTTTACTTCCAGTCACTTGATGTAATGATTGGTTTATTCTGTTTTATGTGCTAGGTGGTTTTACTAGATAAAAAAAATCACTTTGCCTCATGGAGCCAGTGATAGGCTGTGAATTGATCTCTATCTTCTCTTATATAAATGATATTTATATTATATTTCATGAACTAGAAGGCAAAGAAAGAAAAAGCAAGAAGTGTGTGTGTATGTATATGTATATATATATATATGCACACTTTCAATTTTTGCTGATTTTTTTTCAAATTTCTGTTCTTTGTTCCATTTCCAGGTGGGTTTTTTTTTATTCTTTAAGTTATTTAACCAATAGTATTTACCAAGACCAGTATGACAAAAGCTGAGTGACACTTCTTGTTGCTCCTAACATGTCTTTATTTGCTTATAATTTGCTAAGGCATTTCAAGCAAGATGTTACTTGAATGTCTCCTCTGAACTCTAGAGGATGCATTCATCCTACTGAGGTTATAGGTTGTGATGTGCAATCATTAAGAATTCATGAAGGTTTCTAATAATAATTTTTAGGTTGGTGTCACCAGGATCTTTCTGAAACTTTCACCTTTCTACATTTTTCCAAGTTCCTTCTCTGCCTCAGGTTTTGCTTCTTAAAATTTTTGAGCAAACAAAATTATTGCTTTCTCCTTAAGCAAGAAGAAGGGAAAGAAGGAAATCTCTCCTGTAGAAAAATAAAGTGCCTAGAACTTGTTTGAAGAGCCCTGTATGCTTAACATTTGGGGACTGAAAACCAGTTTGTCAGAGAGAAAATTTAAAAGCTCCCTTCTTCCAGAATAGACTGACAGCTGAGGCAGTAGAACTTATAGAACTCCAAAGCAAAACTTTGCCACTGCCTATTCTGAGTTTCTCCCTTCTTTTGGTATATATCTGGCTGTGAGAACTTCTAAATCAATCTGATATTTCTTTTTTTATTTTAAAAAATCTTATTAAATCTTACAGAGAAGCACCATATTTGAGCAGCTGACTATAAAAAGTCAGGTGTCATGCTGAGTAGCTGACTGCTTCAAAAATCTGGATTTTAAAACCAGTGTTGGTCTCTCTGGTGTTGCCATGTGGTGAGACCAGATGAGAGTAACAGCACCCAATGCACAAGGAGACATTCACAGATATTTCTTTAATGTAGTTTTTCATTCATTCAGCTGTTGGTGCCCAGGCTCTGGAAGCTCCTTCACAGGGTAGTTCCTAATCCAGAGGAGCTCTGTGCTCTGCCTGGACTGCACACTCTGATCTAGTGGAAGGTGTTCCTGCTCATGGCAGGGGCTGGGGTCTGGATGATCTTTAAGGTCCCTTCCAACTGTTGGATAACCCTTTTTCTGACCCAGAGATGAGGCTCCTGAGAGGCATTTTGAAGACAATTGTTCCATTTTCAGTCTCATGAGAAGGGTGAGATGGTACAGATGTTACAATTCATGCCATCAAAATCAGAAGCCAAACTATTTCCTAACTACAATACATTATAAGTTGTTTTTGGCCTATCAGCTTTTGCCACACAATGCTGCTAATGTTTCTAAGACAAACATCTATTAAAATACCCAACGTGGGTTCTATAACAATACATCTTTTATAGTTCTATTTCTCAAAAATATCTGGTCTATTTGAAACTTGTTTCTAGTTCCATTTCTCTCTCAACAATGTCTGTCCTGTTCCATGGCCTTTCTAAGTCAACATAATTTACCTCAAGGTTTGCACACAGATGCACAAGACTGTGTGAGCCCTCTGTCAGGACTTGAGAATTCTCTACAAACCCATTTCCCACAGTCCTTTCCAACCTAACCTGTGATTCTGTGATTCTACGACTCCAGAGGAAGCACCAGAGATGGTGCACAGAAAAAACACTGGATTAGAGCAAGGTCTGCATATCCCAAAACCCTGTTTCCATCAGTGACCTGTAGTTAATTCCTAGGGGGTTAATTCCTGGAGAAATAATTAATTAATTAATTCCCGGAGAAACTAGGGGGTTAATTCCTGGAGAAAAAACTAATTACTGGGGGTGTGCCCAAAATTACTTGTCCAAACCCCTCTTAGCTTCCAGCTGCCCTCTCCATAGAGACACCTTGAGCAACTTGTGTTGTTCTTTATAACTGTTAACCACAAAATTACACTTTTTGTCATAAGAATATCCCTTAGGTATCTTCCTTCCATTAAAACGTCCCAGCATCTCTAGAATCACGAGCACTATCATTGTGCAGAGCGCTTTGTGACAGAGATTTCCACAGTTAAATCACAGATTATGTGAAGAAGCAGCTTCCCTGCACTTCAGCTGGGTGATGTTAACCCTCCCCTTGCTCTTAGCATTCGTCCCAAGTTCCCAAATTCCTGCACTGGAGTTTCTGAAGTGGCTGCAGAAACCTGTGCTAACAGCCCATGGCTTTCAGGCCACAGCAGCTACAGTTTATGCCTCTCTCTGCAGAAGCCACAGCCCAACCTTTAAAGCCAACAGCCCAACCAAACTCTGATTAGCAAGACCTGCACCCATCCAGGAGCTGGAGGTGTCAGCCAGGAAAACAAAGGTGGCTTTGGACCTGTCCCTGTCCCTCACTGTCACCCCAGGTTCAGCACAGCCTTAGTCCCTTCCTGGGCAAGACATTCCACAAGAGTCACACATCATTAAAATTTGCACTTTTCTCGTGACCCTCTGCAACCTCAATTTTGCAATAGTCAGAGCAAACCTGGGGAATATCTTATCTATTTCTGCATAATTGTGGGAGATACTGAACATCCCAAGTGTATTTCATATAAACTGAGACACAGTAATCAAAGTTTCATGCAATTTCGGGTGTCTTTTTTTTTTTTTTTTAACTTTTCTGGGAGGAGCAATAACTTGTCTATTTTTATGTGACTGTATTTCTAATTTACAGCAGAATCTCCTAGAGCTTGAAAGATATATTTTCTTATATAAGTCTTATAAATCAAAACACTAATAAATAAATATTGCATATACCAGGCAAGCAGAAAGTCTGCAAATCATTTTTTTTTTTCATAAGTGCACAGTAACCTTACCTTGGCAAGGTTGCACAGGTGAAATGTCACAAAGATTTGTAGGAAAAAGAAGTATGCTGGCATATGCAAAATTTTAGATTGAAGTTTCCATGTCCCAGTGCTCTCAGTAGTCACTTTTCAGGTAAATAAGGCAAAGTCCACCCTCATCTTCCCAAGGAGGAGTCGAGGATTAGATCAGGGGTATTTTTATCCCCTATTAGGGACAGTGAAGATGCACCTGAAATACAGGTCTGCTTTTGGGCTCATCACTTCCAAGGGGGTGGTGGAGGGAGAGGTTTGAGCAGTTGGTGAGGGAGCTTGGGATTGTGACCTACCTGGAGAGGTGGGGCAGCTGGGTGCTGTCCTCTACTGAAGGAGATGTTTAGGAGGTGATCTGAAGTCAACCTGAGCTACTGGAAGGGTATTGCAAAGCGAAAAAAAGCAATTTTTTCCCATTACTATCACTGGCAGAAGCCCCAGGCTGAATCTTGGGAGGTTCAGCCTGGATATTGGGCAAACCCTTCCTACCAAGTGGGTGTTACAGCACTGAACAGGGTCCCCAGAGAGGTTTTTGATCTCCCTCTTGGAGGTTTCTGGACTGAATCAAACAAAGGCAAAGCTGACCAGATCTGCTGATGATGCTGGTCCTGGTTCAAGCAGGAGGCTGGACTGGGTGGCCTCTGGAAGTCTCTTCCAACCAGCATCTCTGTGAATCCCTGAGGAAATCCATGATTTCTTACCTGAGTCTCTTGCATGGTCATGTTTCCACAGTGAATTTAGCATGAAGTTATTACTTTTCCACAGAGCTTTGCTGTAATGCACAAAAATGTAGTGAAATACCAGTGCAAAGGTCTTTTTGTCACATTCTGCTTTTGTGGAGGTCTCAGCTGTAAAAACACTTTTTCCTCTGTCTCCAGATTCAGGCCACTCCCACCTGCCACTACACAGCTTCCTTTAATCCTTTGGAATTTGCCTCATAGGATGAAGACACTTCCACAAGAAAAATAATATCCAGTGCTCTCCTTTGGGGGAAATAATGGTTATTGCTCACACTTACTTTACAAACAGCTGAGTGAAGAGCCACATAAAATCCAGGCGATTTACAAGGCAGAATAAATAGGATTTGCTGGTACAGTTTAATTTACTGATGGAAAACAAAATATCACGTTGGAATAACTCATTTCTAAGCAGGAAAAGGGAAGTTAGAAAACATGAGCCCTGGCACCACTGCAAGTTGGGTGTTTTTCTATTTCTCCATCATGGGGCAGAGAGGCTGCAGTTTATGTTTTATTGATGGGGCACAGCAACAGGAGACAAATCACAAGAACCTGATCTGTTTTGGTGAGACAGTGGATAACTAATGACTAATGAAATTAAAGATATGGGACAAAAGCTTGCAAAGAAAAAAGAAAAATTACAAAATCCTCTGAAAACTTTTTTAGTTTTTCTCACTCATAGCTGCAATTTGTCACTGAGACTCCTCCATCCTAAAACCACAACCACAGTTGATGGAAAAGTTCCTTTAATGACTTTTCTTTAGCGTTCCCCAGACCTGTCTCTCCAACCAGCAGTATTTAGGAGTCCTCTGTGGGGCACAGTTTCAAACCTTAAAAAATTAATCAGGGAAGAGCCTCTGGATATGGCAGCTGTACTTTTCTAGCCAGAGGACTTGTATAATCAACCCATAAAATCCTCTGGCCAGAAAAGCTGAACTGAATGGACAAATTCCAGGAGATATGGAACTGCCTAAGTTAATACAAAGACTAAGATGTCCCATTTGCATCCTGTAAAAAAAGATCTACCAGGACATCTGTTCACCTTTGTAACATACACTTAGGGCTATGAAACAGAGAATGCAAATGAATTGAATGAAGTGGAGAAGAATATTTAATTAAATAAAAATACCTATGAGACTCTTTCTATGTCTGCCTCTTCTTTTTTTCTTTTTTTTTTTTCTTTCTTTCTTTTTTAATTTCCTCTAGATCCACACTGTTTGAGTACTTCCAAAAAGTGGCACTGACAAATTTCTGGAATAAGAGTGCATTCACAAGTAAATTCAAGTCACTCTTTGCTGAAAAAGAAAACTATCTAATTTACCTTAATTTATCTTAATTTACCTTTAAGTTAGGATAATATCCATCAATTCTAATTGAATGAAAACAATGCAGACAATATCTTCAGCAGATCTGCATTTCTATACAAAGATCTATATAAAATTACAGAGGTTTCCATCACTGTTGATTAAGGTTTTTTCAAAAAGCTCTTTTTTCCATCTTTCTTTCAACTGAGAGGCAAAAAGAAAATAATGGAATGACTGGCACAAGACTATATCACCCCAAAACTGGCACTGGTAGACAGAACTAGTTCTCATGAGAGAAGCTTACAGAGATACAACAATAAAGTCAGGGTGGACTCCCAAGTTTGCAGCAATTAGACCAAGTCCTTAGTCACTAGATTATCAGTTTATTCACAGGATGGAATGTATTCCTGCAGGTTTAGTGCAGCCTTCAGGCTGAGCTCAAATTAAGGTGCTTAGTCCAAATAATGGACATTGAGCCCCCTAATCCAGAGAGGCAGAGCTGAGAGCTTGATCTCAATTTATTTCAGATGTGTGTAGATGTCTCCTGCTGACCCACTGGCCTGGACTATCACTGCACAAGGTGAGAGTCCACATTGTAACATTTAGGTGCAATGAGTTGAATTCCAGGTGCCTGAACTTGGTCCAGTCCCCCAATCTGGCTGGCAATGGGCTCAGAAGTGAGAGACATGATTTATAATCTTTTATTCCTTCTCATGGAGACCAAGATAGAGGCACTTCCAACTTCCAAGAGCAGCTTTTCCAACTGAAGAAAACTTTCCTCAGACAAAGGAGCTGCAAAATGCTCCTGCTTCCCATAAATGATAAGTAATTATGGATTGCAAACATTTTTAGAGCAAAGATATTTTGTCTTTTTTCTGAACCACTTGATGCATCTCTCTGGTGCTGTGTTGTAATGGAGTGAAATGAGCACTTCTGGAAAGAACCAAACAAAGCTGCTGATGATTCTCAGGAGTAATTTCACAACCCAGTCTTTACTCTTTGAGGTTCTTCTGTTCCCTGATGAAAATCAACAAAATGACCTTTTCCTGCCATCAACCAATCTGAGTTTCTACATTTTGTTTTGCTCCAAATGTTTCTATCTCTATGCATAGTGCTGACATTGTTTGCTGAGGATAAGCTAGCTCTTCCTAGAGAAAAAAGTGGCTAGTATTAAAAAAACTTATGGATTATGTAGGATCAGAATTTTATTATATTTCCTACTTGCAGTGCAATAAAGACACTGAAATAAAGCAGTGCTGACTGGTATAAACAATTTAAACAACTTTAATAAACCATCTAAATATGTCAGTGTGCTATAAATATATACTTAGCATTTAAGAAGATGGTAATCAGGAACAATTATTGAACAAGAAAGAGAACTGGATTTATTTTGAATTGATAATTTCCTTACAGTAGGTAGTAAAAGACTTACAGATTTTTTTTCAGTTCTGTGTTTCTTACCAACAAAACAAAAGGAAATTCCTTGTACCACCTTCAAAATAATCTTTTTTGGGTGGAGCTGCAATTCTCCCTCACCATCCATTAACTTCTGCTCTCTGATTTAAACAGAGGACTTAAGTATATTAATAAACAATATAAAGCTTATGAAAGCCTTTTTAAAAACCCTTATGAACCTTATAAAAACTAATATCAATTTCTCCCTCACTTCCAGAGGTGATCATGACACAGTCCCTCAGAATGGATTCAAATTTGCTGTGGAACAAAACTTGTATCATCTCTTCTTGTCCTTTTTTTTTTTTTAAAGTAATTTTTCAAGATTCTTTTAAACTAGATACCTGGAAAATGATCTTCAGAGGTCAAAAACCCTCAGTGCCACTTTCAATTTCAAACCAATTTTTTTTTTCTCATGGTGGTTCCCTTAACAGCTCTGAGGAAGTGGGGAGATGCTCAGCTTTAGGTTGCACCTGGAAAATGCTGGTTTCTTCAGGATAAACTCAGAGCCCAGATACCCTACAGCAGAGTGGAGTTACTGGAACTGCAGGGAGGTACTGGAATTTTTCATGCCATGAAAAATGCTCATGAGAATGCCAAGAATTGCAGTGATGTTGAACTTCTCCTTCAAGGGGTCAGTAAGGTTTCAGAGAGGATTGGGTTTGGGGAAATGTTCTCTTCTCTCACCATGTCCCATCTCCCCAGCTGGTTTGGTCCTTCCGAGTGGACTTCCCTTGACAAAAGCTGCATCAGAAGGCAGCACTGAGGTTACTTTTTCCTCTCATTTTCCCATTCAACAGCACGTTTTAATCTCAGGGGACACATTCTATCCCACCTGCAGCAGGGTTTTTATGCCTCTGTGTGTGGCTGTGGATGGTGAGCAGCATTTCTGGCTGCAGGAAAGGGGAGGGTGCATGACCCAATTCACCTGAGTTGCAGCTGGGATGACAAGATCCTCCTCCTGTCTGGCAGCCATGGAGAGACAGCAACGAAATGGTGAAAATCAGGGCACTGTGCTGCAGGTGCAGTGTCACACTCAGTGCCTCTGTCCATCTCTTGTTTGTCACCTCTTTGAGCTCTGTGTCACACTGAGCTGTCCCAGAGCTGGTTCACAACAAACTCTGGAGATCTCTGAAAACATCAGCTTGGCTTTCCCTTGCTGAAGTGAGCCTTCCCTTTGTTTATGGGGATGTGATGGACTGCTGAGAGCAGGGCTATCCAAGGCAAACCTTTTCTGTCTGGGAGAAAATCATCCTGTCCTCAGATGAGTCACAGAAGTAACAGCAGTGTTCAGTAATACATCACATCCACACTGGTTCCTCTTCTTCCCTGGAGCAGATTTGGCTTCCCTGTCTGCAAACTCTGCTATGATTAAGTCAAAGAAAGCTTTGTAAACACAAGGGAGCAGTTCCAGGTCATTCAGACTTGACTACATCATGAGTCTCATGTTTTGCTCCTCCAGAGAAGTCAGATTATTCATTTCATCAGTCACTTATGTGCTACGCTGGCTTGCTCTCACATTTTCTGTCTCAGCCATCTAAATATCCCTCTCCTACACCTAGTAATGAAAGACTGTGGAGGTTTTGTATTATCCAGTTATTCAGTAGTCTTGTCACTCTCCTGATGTCTCCCTTGCCAGAATGAAGGTAGTCCCTGCTGAAAGAGATGAGATTGTTTACTGTGGTCTGCAGTTAATTGAGTGGCTCTGCCCTCCACTCTGCCTGAAAAAAACAACAGCATCTCGCTTTGCTCTACCAGAATCCAATCACTGAGGATTTCAGGCAAGAGGGAGGTGGACAAGTAGGAAAATGTGACCCTGAACAAACAATTTCCAAGAGTAGAAATTTTTTCCTTCTGCCTCATTAAACCTCGGCCATGATTTGCCTCCCTCCAACGCAAGGATACAGAATTGCCATTTGAGAACAGAGCAATGGCGCGTCCAATGCACCCTCATCATCTGACCCACACGGAATGCTCCAGGAAGGAATGCAAAACCCCATAACACACCTAATTGGACAATAACACACCACAGGGGGAGATTCCTGACCGACTTCAGCTGCTGATCAGGCCATTATCTGAAATATGAACACCCCCTGTAATTTTTCATTGCAGCCACGGTGTTACTGCAGCTGCTGCTCCTCACCGTGGCAATAACTGTGCTGTTGCTGTCAGTTGGACTAAACAGCTTTCCTCTGATGCACTCATGCCTTAAAAACAGCCACCTCGTGTCACATCAGGTTTGTCTCCTGGATCCTCCTCTGCTGCTTTGCTGGCGCGTTTTGTTAGCACCAGAAATGCAGGGTTAAAAACTTGTGCCAATGATGCTCCAGGTTGCTTGTTGCCTTCTGAATTCTTACAAAAAGCAGAAAAAATCTCAACCTTGATTAAATAAAAAAGGAGAGTAAAACCAAAAGAGACAGATAAATGAAAGCAAAAATAAGGAAATGCAAAAGTAGTCACATATACTTCTAAAATAAAAGAAAATTAAATAATTGTTTAGTATATGTTCAAATATTTGTGGGCTTTTGATGTTACTTCAGACTAAACTCTTGCAGCTACATTCTTCTGCAGGTATCAGACATCAGTGATGCTGCAGCAACTAATCAGAGGAATTTAATACACAAATAGAGAGCCCTTCTGAGACATCTGCTCACCCCCACCTTGAATGCAGCAGCTCTGGAAATGAACATTAGTTCTCACATCATGTTTGGAACCTTCTGTGCTTTCCCTCACAGACTTTGTTTAAGCCTTCCAATGTTGTAGAAAACTTTTTTTGTTGTGGAAAAGCATGCAAACAGCTGAAGCAGATCTGGATGAGGTTACACCAATTGCACTGATGCACAAAACCACACAATAAAGAACAGTGGCTGCAGCACAGGGACTCTGATCTGTCTTGCCCTTCAAGTGCTAAAGAACTGCCAGCCTGTATCTCTCCTGAAAACACAACCTCAGTATTTGGGCAATAACTGTGTCTACATCTATAATTGTGTTTGAATGTACAGGTACGGAGAGAGCCTGCAAGATCAGTTCTGTGAAAACATCTAGGGTATACATTAAATTCCATCCAGTTGAAACATTAATAATATTTTAAACCCACTTTTTTTTTTTTTTTCCATGATCCACAACAGAAAAAGATCAAGAGGTAAGCCTAAGACTTCAAAATTCTTTAAGAGACTTTACTAGTGTGCCTAGGTATCAGGCATCAAAATTTTAGGCTTGATTCCAAAATTCCAGTGTTTAGACACCAAAACAAACTAGAATTTTAGGCAACAGATCTAATTGCATTCAGGAAAAGCATGAAGTTTTGCATTTATGTCTAGCAGTTTCTTCTGTATCATCCTCTTTGCAGTCTGGGGTTCAAGAATGAAAACTCTTTCTAAAGTGTGTCTGCTTAAAGGTTATACACTGGGTTTGAGGCTGAGTTAAATGCCATCATGTTTTGGGAGCCTTCAAAATCAAGTTTGTCCTTTGGAAGATAATTTTTTTAAACTACTTTTAACTTCTTCACTGCTTTATTGGCAAATACTTGTAATCTGTTTTACTGTACAAAATTGCAGGGTATCCACACCCAAATATAATTTGAGATAACCTGCAAGATCCATTCTCCTTGCTGTCTTTTTTTTTCTTTTTTTTTTCTTTTGTGGAACTTCACACTTTTTTTCAGCTTTCAATTAGTCCAGATGGAGACTTGTCCCTCTGCAGCACCCTCTGGCATCTTGACCTGGCTGGAGCAGGCACAGATCCCTCCCAGCTCCCTGATGAGTGCTTGGGACATGGTCCAGGTCACACAGGAGGGAGAGCTGCCAGCTGGCACACCCCAAAGAAGGAGATTTTACCCCAATTCTGAGAGAATATGAGGCAAAACACAGTGTCAACATTACCAGAACCCCTGGCTCCCCCAGTGTTTCCCTCAGTGCTCAATCTTAGCTCAGGACCTGCTGGCAGAGAGCTCGTGCAGAGCAGAGATCAATCAGCCCAGGAAAGCTGTGCTCTCACAAACCCACTCTGCATTTTCTACTCACTGCTGGGATGCTGCTGCTGCTGCTCAGCCTCTAAACTAACCCAGGCTGTGAGCTTTCTGTGGCCTTGGGGACAAGTGGCATTACAGCAATGGCATTCAAGTACTTAATCAGATTTTTGTCCAGAATAGAGTCCAGGGTATTGGAAGCAGTGCCTAAATTGTCTGATCCTCCAAATTAGGCAAGAGTTTGGGGCTGGAATGACCTTGATCTCTTGTATTTTCAGGTACACCTTCTAAACATGCCCTCAAATCAATTCAGCAGGATTTAAAAAAGTAATTGCACCCTGGTATTTATGATTTTTTACACACCCTATCACATTTATCCATCAACACTTATGATCCAAGCCACCTTTTGTCATTTTTTCCCCGCCTTAGAAGCTGCATCAGGACCAAAAAGGCACAAAGAAATCCATGGTGGGATGCAGTTACCTCCTATCAGCACCAACCCCTCAGGAATGAGCATCACTTACACTCTTACTCTCTGCCAGCCTCTCTGCTTATGCAACTGCTCAGCTGGAGCTGCTTCAGTAACTTGATGCCCCCAGTGAGCAACAAAAAAAAAAACCAAAACCACCAAACAGGGCACATGTCTCGGTGTCTGGTCAGGCAAGTGTGTCATTTCCAAGGTGTGAGGGCTGGAAGGGACAACTGCAATAATCTGCTCTGACATCCTTTATTACAGAAAAAGATCAGGCAGACATCGCCCTTTACTCACACATTGTTGCCCTGAGCAACTTCTGCTCGAGCTGGAGCAGACTGCCAGAAATTGCTTCTTTTTAAAGGCACGGCCAAAGCTTTTAAAGCACAGTAGGAATCTGTTGGTGGCAATTGGAGTTTGTTCAGTGGTGGCTGAGATTAACCAGAAGCATGTTAAGGTTTGCATTTACATATGTGAGCGTGCATTTGTATATTTTTCTCCCAAATGCTAATCTTTCCTGAGGAGGGTAGGAAATAATCCAAGCAGGCGAGTTTGCATTCCCCTATTGGAGCTCATAGAGGCTCCCAGGGCCTTGGTGAATCCAGCTCCCCACAGATTCCTTTGCTCTAAGTAATTTTTAAATAAAAGAGTTCTTGTGGAATTGCTGCTCCATTTCCCATCACAACAGCACAGGAAAACATTTTAAAAACTGCTGTTCCTCAGAGAGATTTTTGTTGTGCAAGGCATTCCTATCACAGTAAATTTGGTCAAATAAACATATTTATATAATATTTTTCTCCTCTTTAATACCATTATACACAATTTTCCCACTATTTTTACGTATTAAAATAAATAACAACAGCAAAAAGAATCACATTTTAATTTTGCAAGACTGTCTAGAGACTAACTTTGCAAATCAGTCTGAACATGATAATGGTGGGATTATATTCAATGTCATTACAAAACGAAATATTTAGCTTGCATGCAGAATTTTGTAAACAAAAGGTCCTCAAAGCTATGAAGGTACTACATCCCTCTTGATTTCAATGAGATTTGTCATCAGACTAATTTTTTGGTCACTGAACATGAGCAACCCAGGAGATCCCATTACTTCTAGTAGGATGTGTTCCTCTCAATTAGGCGTATTTAAAATAATTCCATCTCTCATCCTCCAGAAATGTGGCACATGTGGCCTACTTCAATGCTGAGGAGCAAAGGAACATTTCAGTTTTTGAAGTACCAGGTCTGAGACACCAGGGACACTGCAGCAGGGCTGTGGTGTTGCCTTGCAGATAATCCAATATTCACCCTCCTGGCACTGAATTTACCTGAAAGGCCATTTCTAATCCAGGGCCATGTGTCACTGGGCAGTGGAAAGACAATTTTGATCTGCAACACCCTAATTACCTCCTGGCTGCTTTCACTCCCACCCTCACCTGCTTTTCATGGGATAGGAAAATTCTGAATAACTGCGAGAATCTGCTGAGTCTCCATTTTTGGTGTTTCTTTATGAACTTTAAAATATTTTTGAAAATTTTTGAAGGCCTTAAAGCAAGTTCTCATGAACTTCCCATCTCCCTGTTGTGCTGTATCTCAGCAAAAATGCCCCAGTTCACTGTGGCTCTCACTGATGTTTCTGTGGCTGAATTCTCTCAATTCTCTTTCATTTGTCCTCAGGCTCCTACCCTGTGCTTAAGTAGTAAAATTCCCATTTTACAGGGAAGGATCTGAGTCACAGAAAAGCTTAAGGATATTCTGAAAACCTGCACAAGGCAGAGGATTCAGCTCCCTATTTCTGAGATCTAAGCAGTGGGGCTGAATTAATCCCAAAAGATGAGCAGCAGACCTGGGCACTGAAAGAAAGCCAAAGCCCTTCTGGCTGCTGGGGAGACATACGAGGGTTTGTTTGGCTTGGCATCAGAGACTGTCAGGGAGCCATTAATCTCCTGGAGATCCCATTAAAGGACATCCCACCCCACAGCAGCAACAGCAGATGGTTTTGAAAATACCTTCCTGAGCTGCATGAAGGAAAGAAAGCAGGCAGAAGCTCCTAGCCCCATTAATACCATCCATATTTAGTAGAAGAAGCTCCTACTGTACCCTTAGAATCATTTTCATTAACTTCACAATGTGTGAAGCTGGATATTGGAATGGAGAACGCTGATTTTTTTTTTGGCTGATGAAAGACACATTAAAGGAACAAAATAATATTAAAAAGAATACAAAATATTCCTAATACCTGAAAATATTTGCTCATGGTCACTTCACAGAATGAAGTCATGCTCAAACATTTAGAGAATTGCACCAATCTGTATTTTTTTAATATGAAAAAGGCCACAAAAGGGAGAATGAATCCTGGAACAGGGGTAAATTCAGTAATGCCAGGGCAAAGCACATTCTGATCTGGGAAGAAAGACCTAATATTGAGAAAAGTGATTTTTATTTTTTCAGCTCATCCACTGGGGACAATAGGCATACACACAAACCCAAAAAATTTAAAAAAAAAAAATTGAAGGGTTTGTTTTATTTTGCACAGCATGGGAGTATTGAGAACCAGGGAAGCCTCACACTGGGAAGGTATTTAGCTAAGGTAAAAATGAACCTTGCTGATCCCAAATCCACCTGAATATGCAAGATTTCTGGTTTTCTCCTCTGCTGGGGACAGGTCTCACAGCAGCTCCTGCTCTCACAGTTTTTCACCTTCACATCTCCCAGCAAGGTTCATCCTCCTCACTCCAACAAGCAAAGGGGAGAAAGCAAAGAACAAAAGCCAAAAGCCAACAGAAAACAGCATTAACAAAAAATGATTCTTCAGTTCAGGACTCGTTCAACACTCAATATGACAAGATCACTGAGACCAACTCAGTTTGATCTCAACAGAGATGAGACAAGCACTGGAAAGGATTAAATTATTGGGCTTATTTTCTTCAATAGGTTTCTCAAATCCTTTCATAGTTTGAGATATCAACAACTTCTTCTACAAAATATGATATTATGAGACCAAGAATTCCTCATGAGGATTCCAGAGTAAATGTTGAGATATTCTAGGATTTAAATTAGATTTCTAATTCATCCTATTCATTAACTTGCCTGCTTTGAGACAAATCCATTTAAGTGAAGGCTGCCTAGGCTTCCAGAGTTCTTGGAGTTCCATTTCATAATCAGGCAACACTGCTTTATCAGGCATTTTCTCACCCTTAAGTGCAGTTCTAATGCTTATTTGCCAGCTGGGTTATTTCCCTATAGCACAACAAAACTGAGTTTAATAATGTTTTTGTTGTCAGGATGCCGCAGAGCCAGTGATGAGGCTGTTCCAGGGTAGGCTGGGGGCATTCCCTACCCCAGAGAAAAAACTTCCAGAAAGAGAAAATTTCCATCTCACTAAATGGAACCAAAGCATCTTTGCCTACAGGGTAGCAGCCTGATGAGGAGAACTTTGGACTAGCAATGACTGAGGAGGAAGATGATGACCTGCAGGGTTGGATATTAGGGACAAATTCTTCCCTGTGAGGGTGGGGAGGCCCTGGCACAGGGTGCCCAGAGAAGCTGTGGCTGCCCCTGGATCCCTGGAAGTGTCCAAGGGCAGATTGGATGGGGCTTGGAGCACCCTGGGATAGTGGAAAGTGTCCTTGCACAATGCAGGGGATTGGAACAAAATGGTCTCTGAGGTCCTTTCCAACCCAAACCATCCCATGATTCTATGATGTCTGTGTTTGAGGAAAGGCAAAATAATGCCTGGTGTGCCTTTTCTGTTAAAGTGAGGCGAAACTGGAGAGCTTTGAGAACTCTGCAAAAACACATCCCCTTTTGCAGGATGCCAATGTTGTGACCATTCCTCACAGGTTTTCCCTGCTCTGGCTTGCTTTGTGACAGGCCCAGTTACAGGCAGCACTTTGGGGCTCCAATCAAAGCCCAGCCCGGGGCAGAGGCACAGCAGGGAGCTGCCATGGGCAGTGAGACAGCCGAGGTTCTGCAGATCATTCTGTTATCCCAGAGCCCAGGAGAATCTGCCTGGCAGCTGCTGCTGCTGCCCCTGAGACAGGAGTTAAAACAAGCTGCAAAGTGTTTTCCTAAGGGATGCTCCATTGAGAAGTCTCTGCCTTCACCCTTCTGCATCCCTGACAGCAGCAGGAGCACAAGCCTGACTCCCTGAGGTTTTTTTCTCTTCTATTTCTCTGTTTTTTCTGCTGTTTTCTCCCAGTCTTCCCTTCTTGCACAAGCCCAGACCACCAGGGTGCCTTCTCTTCTGCTGTACATCAATATCACTCTGCCTGGAACATCCAGACACCCTCTTAAGTTCAATTCTGATGTTTCTGTTTAAAAGAAAGAAGGTTTTTCTTTTTTTTATCTTTCACCTGGGCTTTAATTTCAGTCCTTCATAAATTTTGGCTATTGGAATAAATATTATCTTTGAGATTCTAGGATGATGAGGACTTTGAGGTTTTCCAGAAAACCTGCATGCCATTTTTTGGCATTTCCAGCAGTAATTACACTATCTATGGCACATCTTTTCATCATGTGACTCTAACACAGTTTGAGTGTGTATATTTTACATTCTAAAAGACACCCAAACCCTTTCTTTGCAGTTTCCTAGGAAACAGCCACCCAATCCTTTCCAGTTAAGCAGCGAGCAGTTTAGTTTCCATTATGCTAAAATGATCACCATAATTCAGAAAGTCCTCCCTGGAAGAATTACATCACTTCCAGAAAACAATGCATTGAAAAGTATAATGTATAATTACCTTTTTCAGAAAGAAAATGGCTTTTTTTTTTTTTTTCTTCTCTCTTTTGCCAACTCAGAAGTAGAACTTCCAGAACATTTTCAGCAAAAACATGTTGGTCTGTCAAAACTGACACATTTTGCTCGGTTCTGTCAGCTTTTAGGGCATTTTTAGGCAAAGAAAGGAGACTTCCAAACCTTTCTGATCTTTCCATGACCACAGTTATTTTGCTGGATACAAAGCCATCAGAGATGTTTATTCATCCATTTTTTTCCACTGGAAGATGCAGCCTTAGCCTCAAATCAATCTGCACTTCCATGGGCAAAAGAAAGTCAAAAGGAAAAATCCCCAACCAAACCCAGAGGTTTCAGCCAGAAAACAAATTTTCCAAAACCATTGCAGGCAGGGTGGAAATAAATCAAAATCTTTTATTTCTTGCTAAAAAAAAATTTGTACTCCAATAATCTTTCCCTAGGAATATTGCAATGATTAGGGGAATACATTACAGCAGTTAATAGAAACTGTTTTCTATTGGATCATCATGAAAGGCAGAGAGTGCTAAATCTCAGATAACCATAATTTTCCAGAAAGGAAGAGTAATAGATATTATAGAGGAAAAGAACTCACTTTTTTTTTTCCTCTGAAGTTTCTCCTTGCCTGGTGATGTCTTTATGGTCTTGGAGCATCCTCTGCTGTCTCACAACTCTAAACCCTACTCATGGCACCAAGACTGTGTCTTTTTAATAAAGAACACAGGGTTTTTGTGGTGCTCTCAAAATCCCTGCTTCCCACTCCTCCTATAAAGTCACAAAGATTATATCAGCCCAGTTTCAGAGTAGCCACAAACCAGCTCTTCATCATCCTAAAAACTATTCCTTCATCTTCCCAAACAGCCCAGTTTTCCATCTCTACAATCCAGCCAAGAAAAGGACTAACAGGATTTCAGGTGAGGGTATTGAAAGGGGGCTTCTGAACTTATCAAAGTTAACCATTTTTTCTCTGCTTCATCTTTTTTTTTTTTTTCTCCTTTCCCCATATTTACTATCCAGCTCAGCACTTTTGCCTCTGACAATAAGTGCTCATTGTGTTTCAGCATGACTTGCCAATCATAAGTGCCATCAAAAAAGGAAGATTGGGAGCGCACTTTTCCTCACCTGATTCATGTCTGGCCTCCTGGGTTTTTTCAGTTTTCAGGTGAGCTTTAAACCTGTGATGAGTCATCACCTCTTTGAAGAGGAGAGCCTAAACCAGAATTGCCAATATTCCCAAATACAGCAGACATAAAATTGTCAGTGCTCCAGGATTATGTTTGACATGAAGGTAACAACCTGCATTTTACAGTGCCCCAGCCTCCTCCCACTTCCAATTCAGATTTGCCAAATATTCAGGAAAAATATTCTTGCACCAAATTAATAATAAATGATATATTTATCATGCATGTATGAGGAAAAAAAATTAAACTTATGT
>VWYP01030909.1:0-29538 GCA_013400435.1 Pycnonotus jocosus | reverse complement strand
AAAACCTCAAAGAAAAAAAAAAAAAAAAAAAAAGAGAAATCCCTGGGTTGAATTTCAGCTTTTGTTTCGTTCGATTTTTTAATTTATTCTTTAAAAAGGATCAGGCTCTGCTGGATTTTGAGGGATTTTTGAAGCTCATCCACCAAAAAAATCCAGGTTTTTTTGTTAAAATACATGAATGGTTCCACAGAAATTGTAATTTCCAGGCTTTTTGATCCCAGCTCTCCATTATTTTTGAAATTTCAAAATATTCCTCTCAGATTTCTGAGCCTCATTGGGCTGCCCCCAAATTGTTCTTTCCTCTCTCTACATTTAATCAAAACAAACCCAAAATCTCAAATTTGGCTCCATCCCAGATGAAATAAAATCACAAGAGAAAATTCAATAATGTTCTGATCAAACCACATCTTTTTTAGCCCCATATAAATTTGATTTTCCAGGGGTTTTTCTCTCTAAATCTGCAGCAAAAATGAGATTTCAGCTCCAGCAAATTTAGCTGAAAAACCCCAAATTTGCCACTCTACCCCGTATGCTTTTCCAATGAAGGTAAAGGGGAAGGAATTATTAATTTTCAATTAATTGGGATTTTTTAAAATTAATTGGCATTGATTTTATTTTTATCAATTGGGATCTCTTTTATTAATTGGAATTTTTTTTTTCTTCTGAAAAGCTTCAGCAATCCTTTAATGCTTTTTAAATCTCCCATATCCAGATTATTCCACACACTGGGAATGCGGGATGTGGAATGGATGAAATGCCTTTATTTTTATTTATTTCCTTCCTTTTTAATTAAAGACTCACCAGATCCAGCAAACCTTTGAGATGCAGCCTAAAACCTTCCAAATATCCCCAAAATCCAAGTAGGATTCCTTGTGCCTCCTTTGGGGAGAAAAATCAGGAATTTTCTCTTGGGATCATGCTTGGAATTGCACTAGAATGTAATTTATAATTGAATATATTTATAATTGTAACTGTAATTATGATCTATAACAAACATGGGAAGGGAGGGCAGGAAATTCAGTTTTTCCTGCTTTAATTTCTGCCTTTCAGGTGAGTTTGGGGCTGTTGATGATCCCAAATCACCCCATAACTGACTATAACAAATATAGGAATGGAGATCAGGAAATTCAGTTTTTCCTGCTTTAATTTCTGCCTTTCAGGTGAGTTTGGGGCTGTTGATGGTCCCATAACTGACTATAGAAAATATGAGAATGAAGGACAGGAAATTCAGTTTTTCCTGCTTTAATTTCTGCCTTTCAGGTGAGTTTGGGGCTGTTGATGATCCCATAACTGACTATAGCAGGTGAGGGAACAGAGGGCAGGAAATTCACTTTTTCCTGCTTTAAAGCTGAATTATTTCTGCCTTTCAGGTGAGTTTGGGGTTGTTTGTAATCCCAAATCACCCTCATAATTGACTATAACAAACATATGAACAAAGGGCAGGAAATTCAGTTTTTCCTGCTTTAAAGCTGAATTATTTCTGCCTTTCAGGTGAGTTTGGGGCTGTTGATGATCCCAAATTCCCCCCAGGGCTGTGTGAGCTGTGCCTGAGTCAGGGAGGAAGCTGCAGGGTGTTTTTTGAAGGGGTGGGGTGTGGATCCTCAAGGTTGTTAGCAACAAAATAAAAACCGGCANAGTTTGGGGCTGTTGATGATCCCAAATCACCCCAATAATTGACTATAACAAACATATGAACAATTATTTGGAAATTCAGTTTTTCCTGCTTTAAAGCTGAATTATTTCTGCCTTTCAGGTGAGTTTGGGGCTGTTGATGATCCCAAATTCCCCCCAGGGCTGTGTGAGCTGTGCCTGAGTCAGGGAGGAAGCTGCAGGGTGTTTTTTGAAGGGGTGGGGTGTGGATCCTCAAGGTTGTTAGCAACAAAATAAACACCGGCAGCATCTGCCAGGGCAGAAATTCAACTTCACCCCAGGCAAAACGAGCCAAAAAAAAAAAAAAAAATTCAACATTTTGGGTGATGTTTTCTCCTCTCGGGTTGTCCTTGTGAGGATTTAGGGACGGGGATCTCTGAAGGGAAGAGAAATCTCAGTGAGGATCTTTTTTCTCACATTTGAAGCCCAAATTTCCACCTTCTGGAGCTGGAGAAGTTTGGGCAGCAGAACTATGGGATGGTTTGGGAAATGACCTGAAATCCATCTCATTCCAACCCCCCCTGGCAGGGAAAAAGAAGGAGGCTGTGAGGATAAAGCTGGTGGGGACATCTCCAGGCAAGGCAGGAAATACTGATTAAATTTGATTTTTAAGGTGAAATTTTGCTTTTAAAAAAAGAGGAGAGGAAGAGAAAATCCTTGGTTATGGATTCTTCTCAGTCCAGACTTGAATCGATGAATCAGAGTCCTCCCAAAAACCTCATTCTTCCCAAAAACCTTCTCATTCCTCTCAAAAACTTTGTCATTCTCCTCAAAAACTTTGTCATTTCTCCCGAAAATCTGGGTTTTCCTCCCAAAATGTTCATTCCTCCCAAAAACCTTGTCATTCCTCTAAAAAACTTCCTTCCCTAAATATTCCAAAATCTTCAATTTTACCTTCCCTAAAGATTCCAAAATCTTCAATTTTATCTTCCCTAAGGATTCCCAAAATGTTCAAGGGTGGGTTTTACCTTTCCCAAATATTCCCAAATATTTGCGGGTGAAATTTACCTTCCCTAAAGATTTCCAAAATATTCAAGGGTGAATTTTACCTTCCCTAAAGATTTCCAAAATATTCAAGGGTGAATTTTACCTTCCTTAAATATTCCTAAATGTTTGAAAGTGGATTTTACCTTCCCTAAATACTCCCAAAATGCTCAAGGGTGGATTTTACCTTTCCTAAATATTCCAAAATGCTTGAAAGTGGATTTTACCTTTCCTAAAGAGATTTCCAAAGTGTTCAAGGATGGTTTTACCTTTCCTAAATATTCCTAATGTGTTCAAGGGTGGATTTTACCTTCCCCAAATATTCCCAAAAAGCTCAAGGATGGATTTCAGAGAAATCAGAGCTGATTTTTTTCTTTTTTTTTTTTTGGTGGCTGTTTAAAGGAGCTGAGCTAATTATAGTCAGCTCCTAGCATCTCAAAAAAAACCCTCTGGATTCCAGAGCGGCTCCTGAAAGTTTTTGGATGAGCCAATGGTCTCTTGTTGGGTCATTTTCCAGAATCCTGCTCCGAGTTTGGCTGGGAATATAAATATCCAGGGCTGGAATGTTAAACACAGCCCGGGGCTGGTAAACAGCCTCAGTTCGGGCTCCCACCGAGCGTGGACAGAGTGGAAAATCCTCTTCATCCCATCCCGCCTCTCCCACTAAAAATATCCCAGCAAAAAATAGCTGGGAAAAGGGGCTGCTTTGGGTGGCTGGCAATTCCCAGGAAATGGGGTTTCAGACTGGGAATGGGGATGGATTGGATGATCTCGTTTACCCCAAAACTCGCAGCCGCCCAAGGGGTTAAAATGTGGAAGGTTTTGAGTTGGAGGAATCCAATCCAGGTGTCAGGCATTTTTTCTGATCTGGGAAAACTGGGAAAACTGAGGAAACCCCACCTCCCTCCAGGCTCTGCAGTGCCCCAGACCCAATCTCCTCCTCTAAAACTGAGGGCTTTGATTCCTGCCCTTTGGATTAGGGATCAAATGAAGCCATCCCAGAATTTCCTGGGAACGGCTGGGATTGGTGGCATGGCAAGGATTCTCCAGCTGGTGATGGGCTGAAAATCCCAATCCTGCTGGGATTTTTCTGCCTTCCTGCTGCTCCAACACCTCATTCCCTCAAGTTTTTCCCAGAGAAAAGGTAGGATCGGGTCATGTGCGTCCACCCTGGGGACATTTTCCAGCTGTTGGGGACAACGTGGCCACACTTTGGCAACCCCTGGGCCGAGGCAGATGCCAGGTGTCATCTTCCCAACAGCCAATATTTTTATCCCTAAAAACAACCCAATGTTTTTATCCCTAAAAACTCCCATCGACCCGGAATCGCGTGCTGGAATTTTGGAATTTGTGTGTTTTGTTCATCTCAAATTTATTGCACGACTCTTTGGGGCTGAAATAACAAACAGGCACGGCAACACTCCAGAGAGAGGATTTTTATTTGGTGGCAGCACTTCCAGGAATAAATTCCAGGGGCTGGGAATGTCACAGGGATGAGGCTGCTCAGGAGGAACTGTTCTGTGGGAATGAAATCCCAGATAAGAGGAAAACTGAGGGTTGGGATCGCTCCAACTCTTCCCAGCTCCCTGATTTGATAACACGAGAGAAGTCACTGATGGATTTTGCTCCTGGAGGTGAAAATCTCCATGGGAATCCAGGGCAGGAATGGTGTGGATGCCCCCTGGCAGGAGAGCAGGAAGAACCGGTCTGGTATCCATGGCCAGGCCCTGCTGCGTTCCTGAGGCTCCTGGAGGGACAGGGAACAGGGGAAGCCACACGGAGATCTCTTGGACTGAAGGATGTGTCCCAAGCTGGGTTTGTAGGGAAATCCATCAGTCTGGTGGAATCCATCTTCCTTTTCCCATATTTTGGCTTTTATCTGAGTGTTCCCAAGTTACACAGCCCTGTTCAGGGTGGGTTTGCATCCCAATGATTTCATGGATTTTAAGATATTCCCTCTTCCATGGCAGAAGGGGAGCAGAGGCAGGTGAGGAACGTGGAGGTGTCGGAGCATCCTGGGGGATGTGATCCTGGGAAAGGGTTCTTGGACCTGTCCTGGGGCACATTCCAGACTGGCTGGCTGCAGCCTTTTCCAGCTCCACGGCCTTCCCTGAGTGCTCATCTCCCTCCCTTGGGATGGGTTTATGGAGATCATCTCCATCCCTTGGGATGGGTTTGTGGTGATCATGTCCATCCCTTGGCATGGGTTTGTGGTGATCATGTCCATCCCATGGGATGGGTTTGTGGTGATGATCTCCATCACCTGATACGGGCTTATGGTGCTGATCTTCACCACTTAGGATGGAATTTTGGTGTTTATCTCCATCCCTTGGGATGGGTTTATGGTGCTCATATCCCTCACTCAGGATGGGTTTGTGATCATCATCTCCAGCACTTAGGGTGGGTTTATGGTCATCGTGTCCATCACTCAGCATGGATTTATGGTGATCCATCACTCAGCATGGGTTTATGGTGCTCATGTCCATCAGCTGGGATGGGTTTATGGTGCTCATCTCCATCACTCAGGATGGGTTTATGGTGTTCATCTCCATCCCTTGGGATGGATTTATGATGCTTATCTCCACCCTCAGGGTGGATTTGTGGTGCTCATCTTCACCACTCAGGGTGGATTTTGCCCCAAATTGCCATTGATGCCCTGTAGAGCCCCAGCTGCCTCACACAAACCATCCCATTCCAGACTGGGCCAGCTGGGAGCTGCTCCTCTCAGGGAACTGTCACCTCTCAGGTCTTGCCCTCCCCTTTCTCCAAAGGATTTCCCAGGTCACCAATATCCCTCAGCCTGGCCCAGAGCCAGCCCTGGAGCTCTGTCACAGCAGCCCAGGAACGTTTCCTCACCATGACCTCACCTGAGCCTTGCATCACCAGGGATTCATCACCTCCCAAGGTGTCACCAGAAAGTCAGGGATCACCACCACGAGGGCCCTGCCCTGAGGACAATTCCACACCTACGTCAGCAAACACCTCAGACGGGAGCAGGAGGAGCTCTGGGACATGGGACACCACCAAACACCTCAGACAGGAGCAGGAGGAGCTCTGGGACATGGGACACCACCAAACAAATACCTCATACGGGAGCAGGAGGAGCTCTGGGACACCACCAAACACCTCAGATGGGAGCAGGAGGAGCTCTGGGACATGGGACAGCATGTCCTGGAGCTGCCCAGAAGTGTTTTGGTGTCACCTTGGTGTGACTCTGCTTCACAGCTCCCAGGCATTCATCCCTTATTTTAGTTGGCTTTTTTCCATCTCCCTGTAAAAAAATGAGCTCCTGAATCTTTAGGTTGAGTTTAACAATGTTCAGACCTTGGATTTTCGCAGAATCTTCTAAATTAGGGTTTGATACTCTAAAAAAAAAAGATCAGTTCAGGGCAGGGTCTGTCTGCTCCTCTGCAGAGTCAGCGTCACTTTGGTGTTAAATATAGCAGATTTCGGTAATCCAGGAAAGCATTTTTGTGCCTGAGAGAGTCACAGTCTGTCCTCTCAGCAAGTGAAAACTCACTGTAGCCTGAATTTCTGAGAACCCTCCATGTCCTGGCCTTTCGTGGCAGAGGTTAAGTGGGTGCAGATTTGCTGAGAGAAGCAAACAAAGCCAAAAATTAAAAAAATCCAGGGGAGGGGACAGCAGGATTTTCCTTTTACTCCTCCTCCCGATTCTGAAAAAACAAAAACAAACTCTGTTTGCAAACCTTCTGCTGGAACCCACCCCAAATTTCTCTCCTTGCTTGGTCAGCGCAGGTAGGCAGCCAGATCAACTCGAGTTTATTTTTACCAGCACACAAGAAAGGCTTTTTAAAAAAATTATTATTTCAGAGATTCGCAGCGGTGCCAGGATTCAAAAGGAACTTGAACAAACAAACAGAAAATCCCAACCCTTTTGCAGCTCCAGCCGGGCCTGCCGGGACAGGCTCCCCCGGGAGAGGAGCAGGGGGAGAGGCTCAGCCCAGCCCCAGAGCTCTGCCAGCGCCACTTTAAAGCTCGCAGCAGACTTAAAAGCGCAGGTCTAGACAAGAATTATTATTATTTCTTTTTTTTTTTTTTTTTTTAACATTTTGCAGCAGCAAAGGTTTCACGCTCCAGCGCTGGCAGGGAGAGCCGCCGTTAGGAGGAGGTTGTTGCAAGTGCCAGGAAAAAAGCTAAAAATGGGGAAAAAAACCAAATATACGCTTGGCTTTGTGGGATGGGACAGCCCCTTTGCCCTCCTTGCAGCAGAGTCTCTTGGTGGTCTCGTTTTTTAGAGAATTTCTGGATAAGTGAGGGTGGAAAGGACCCCAGTGGGTCACTGGTGCCGCTGCTGGGCCCCTGGGATAGTTTGGGATTGGTTTAGAGGGAATCTTCTCCAATTAAATTAAAACAGCAGCAGAAATGGGATCTAAAAGTCCTTTTAATGGTATTTTAATAGGATATTGGACACTCCAAGTGGGTTATTCAGCATTATCACTGCACCAAGATTCAGCCTCTGTCCCATCTGATGGAAACAGAACCTTTGGAAGATCTTTTCTTTCTCCCACTTTAATCCTATCCTGCAAAAAACCCTAAACTTCAGATTATTCTACAGAACAAATTTTATTCAGCAACACAAACTGAATCAACATCCAAAATCAACCAACCTGCCCTGGGCACAGGTTCAGGTGGACCCTAACTTCAATTTTATTGACTTTGGTGAAAAATTGTGATGCACACCCAGAATCTGGGCAGGGGAAATCGCACCTTTGGGCCCCGCAGCAGAGGCTGCTCCATCCTTTGGTGCCTCCCTTTGGATATTTGGATTTTGATCCCCATGGATGGGATCCCTCAGCCGTGTCCCCTCTCTGAGCAGCCCCAGCTCCCTCAGCCCCTCCTGGGCACAGAGCCACCCTCACCTCCCTCCTCCTGTCCTGAGGAGCCCAGAGCTGGACACAGCACTCATAAGAATGAGCAGGAGGGGTTTTTTTTGGAGAGATTTTTTGGGGGGAAACTTTTGGAAGAATTTGGGGCTCCGGGAGGGTCCGCAGTGCCCTGGGCACCGCTGGGGGCGTGGCCTGCTGTGAAGTGGGCGTGGCTTTCGCCTTGGCCCCGCCCCTTGCGGTGAGGTCGGGGGTGCGGCGCGCGCGGGCCGCAGAGCGCGATGAGCGCGGGGTGAGGGAGGGTCGCGGGGGGCTCTCTGCGGCCATGGTGGCGCACGACGAGCTCGGCGGGCTGCTGCCCATCAAAAGGACTATCCGCGTCATCGACGCGCAGAACCAGCACTTCAGGGAGCAGGAGGTGAGCGGAACGCGGGCTGCTGAGGGGGAAAAATGGGATTTATTTGAGGGGAGAGTGGGGAGGGGGAGCCCCTCTCAGCTTCTCGCTCTCAGCGTCTGACGGGAGGCAGCGAGCTGGGCAGAGCGCGGGGCAGCCGGCGATTTAAAAAACTGTGTATATATATTTAAGTTCATCTCTATGTATACATATATTTATGTGTTTATATATATATATATATATATATGCAGTATATTTAAGCTCATAGCCGCCAAAGAGTGGGACCAGGCAGCCAGAACCTATGTGGGTGCCTCACTCAGCGATTTAAAAAACTATGTATGTTTAAGTCCATATGTATGTATCTATCTCTCTCATATACATATATAGACGCTTTATATACATATATATATACATTTTATATTTATATTTAAGCTCACAGCCCCCAAAGAGTGAGCCAAAACCAATCTCGGTGCCTCACCTGACCCTGCTCCCCCCCAGGTGGCTTTTCATTGAAAATTCGCCTCTTTTCATTTAAAAATCGCCCTATTCTATTAAAAAAAAATCCACCGTGTCTCTCAGCACTCATTCCACTGACAGGATTTTTCCTAATTAGGCGCTTGTTTGCTGCTTAAACCGAAGAAAAATCCCCTCGTGGGGTTTGTCGGGCTTTTTTTGAGGGCTGGTTCGTTTGATTGAAGCATTGTTCTTTTTTATCTCGTGTTGTTATGCTGATGGCAATAATTGCGCTCTTGGTAGGTGTTCCCAAGCCTCCTGCTGCGACAGGAGCAAAAGTTCAGCAGCCAGGTAGGGCCCGGCTGCCTTGGGCTGGGTTTATTGCTCAGATTAGTGGCGAGATGAGGTGGAAAAATTAAAAAAAAAAAAAAGGCGTTTCCAGACATGGCTGAGGTTTGAGGGCTCAGCGCCGAGTCACCAAGCTCAGCAAATCCCGGCTTTGCAACAGCCAAACTTGGGCAATGTCATTGTGCAAAAGGGAAACCAGATGTTGGGGGAGAAACGACACAAACCAGAGCTCTGGGAGGAGAATAAATCGCCTCTAATTGTGAATGGGCTGAGCCAACACTTCCCTCTGAGCCGGAGTCACCACTGGATGTGCCTCGGTCTGGAATGGGCTCTTGGATTTGGGAAGGGTCTGATTGTTCATCTTGAGGCTCTTTGGTGTGAATCTTCCATAGAGGCGGTCAGGTGGTTGGTGATTTCTGGCAGGAATTACTCAGGCCGCTGACTAAAACCCTTTTTTTTTTTTTTTTTTTTGTCCTGGCTGAATCGGCTCGGTAGGAAAAGGTTTTGCCTTGCGTGGTTTCGCCATTGGGTCACCGTGTTTGTGTGGGGCTGGTGTAGGAATTGCGTGTGGCACGTAGGAATTGCACTCGAGCAAGAGATCCTTGTAAAAACCACTAATTATTACCCAGCATAGGGGAAAGGTTGTGGGCGTGCTGCTGGAAGAAAAAAAAAAAAAACCAACCTTGCTCAAAAGTAAAGGTTGGTTTTCTTTCCAGCAAGGTACAATCTTTTCTTGAGNNCACAAAGAAAAAATTTTTTTTGAAAAAAAAAAAAAAAAAAAAAAAAAAAAAAAAAAAACCAAAAACAACCTTGCTCAAAAGTAAAGGTTGGCTTTCTTTCCAGCAAGGTACAATCTTTTCTTGAGTTAACCTGCACTTAGAGAAGCATTGAAGGAATTTCAGGGGTGTGAAATCTCGCCTGGCCCAAAATTAGCTTTAGTGGCTGTGCTCGTGATGTGTTAATTCACTGTTAGTAAGAAAGAGTCCTCTGGAAAAAATAATAATTCCTGATGGAACTGTTGACCTCGCTGGGGTTTTAATTATTCGCGAGTGCCGTAACACCCCTGGATTGTTACAGAAACCTCCCAGACTTTATTGTAATCTGGCTCCTGTAAGGAAGACGGCGTGGAGACAGGAGAGTCATTGTTTGAAAAAAAAAAAAAAAAAAANAGCAAATAGTTCAGGATTTTTTTAAAAAAAAAAAAAAAAAAAAAAAAAACCCTCCTGAGCCCGAGTTATCCGCAGTAGGAGCCGCCCGGAGTCTCGGCTTACACCGGCCCGGACGGGGAGTCCGTGACCCCGGGCTGAAACACAGAGCTCAGCCAAGGGGGAGTTCCCGAGCACGGCGATTTTTGTTTTCCTCCTCCCTGCTCTGGATCAAACGATCTTCAGGAGGAGGAGGAGAAGAACCAGATGGGGTTTTTTGGGTTGGTTTGTTTTTTGGTTTTTTTTGGCAGTCGAGCCGTGTCTGAAGAGCGTTCAGACACAAAGTGGGAAATTTTTATTGTTGTTGGGTTTTTTCTCTTTTAAGAGAGGAAAACCAGCTTTTTGCTAAGCTGACTTCAGGAATTGCTGCTGCCAGCCCTCGGGCACGTGCATGTGTCACTTCAGGCGGGCACAGATGTGCTGGGAAGGCATTCCCACATTCCCACACGATCTCTGCAGAGCTGCAGCTCTGACCCTTCACCAGTGACCCCTTGGAGCCTCCCCATGGCTCGAGGTTTCTCTTGCTTCTCATTTGCAGCCTCACATTTTGCTTTTCCAGGCTATTTTTATCCCTGGCCTTGGCGGAGCCGTGGGTGGCTTTGTGTCTGCATCTTCCCTGCTCCAGCCCTGCACTTTCTTAAGCTCCTCTTGGCCTCATCCCTTTATTTATCCTCCCACACTGATAGACGATTTTCTAGAAGTAAATACCTCCCTTTTCTTCCAGTCAGAAACGCCTGCAATAAATTAAACTTTCCTTGTTGCCTTTGAGCCTGGCCTAACTTCCCAACCTTTTCCTGACTGTCCCTGTCTCGAGCTCGGTGGAGAAGTTCCTGCTGTCCCACTTGAAGTTCCTGCTGTCCCACTTGGAGTTCCTGGTGTCCCACATAAACCCAGCCGAGGATCCCGTGATCCAGGACACCTTTACAGCTTCTCTCATTTTTATGGTGCCCTCCTATAACTCTGCCGTTCCCCAAACGTTCCTAGCAGGGCTTTGTGCTGTGCCAAGAGCTCTTTTCTTCCTGCACGGCTCATAAATTTGTTTCTTTTCATGTTCCCCCCCCCTGCAAGTTTGAAGGCTGAGCTCAGGGTGAGCTCACCTCCTCCTCCTCCTCCTCCATTGCCCAACACCGCGTGTGGGCAGGGCCGCTGCTGGGCTCGGGTTGCTGAAATCAGATCTTAAACACACACACACACGGAGCTTTTATGCTCCCTCAGTCTTCATGACTGGAATCCAGCTCGGGGGGTTCCTATTCCCCTTTTTTTTTAATTTTTTTTAGTTTTGTTTTCAACATTTGTCACTTTCTGAGCCACTTCTGGTTTGGCCACCGAGCTGGGCTGGGAATGGAAACAGAGCTCATCCCCAGCAGCCTCCACAGCCTCTGCCTTTTGCAAGGGTACAAATTCAACACTAATTAACCAACTTTAAACTGACATCAACCCAAACTGAGGCTGCTTCCCTGTCCTGAGCTTGGTGCTGAGCAGTCTCATGAGGATGAGTCACATCCAGCCCTGTGCCAGATGTTTGGGAGCACCAGGACAATCCTGCAGCCTTTTCCAAGCCTGAACTCAGAGCCCATCTCCTCCCAGCTTCCCCCTGTGCACACCTTTCCTGCCCAGCCCTCACCACACGATATTTTTGGTGTCAAAACACATCGAGTTGCCCGCAGAATTTCCAAAACTGAAGCAGCAG
Source organism: Pycnonotus jocosus (assembly GCA_013400435.1). Classification (NCBI taxonomy): domain Eukaryota; kingdom Metazoa; phylum Chordata; class Aves; order Passeriformes; family Pycnonotidae; genus Pycnonotus; species Pycnonotus jocosus. Next base: position 17,970 of record VWYP01030909.1, on the reverse strand, counting down.
GAGCTTTGCAGGGGCGTTTCCTCTTTCTTGGCAGCATTTGACAGACTTGAGCTCCTGGTGGAGAAAAGCAGAAGCTCCAACTTTTCAAATCTAAACAACGTGTAAGAAAAATCACCGTGATTGCAGGGGGTGGGGGAGGAAACTTTGCAAACCGAAGGATTTCAGCTTTATCTGCCTGCGTGTCCCTCGCAGGAATGTTCAGCCTGTGGTCGTTTGCTGCTTGTTAAAGGAGCTGCCGAGGCCGTGCTGGGCCCCCACCGCTGCTCAGCTCTCCAAAATAAAATGGAAAAACACATTCTTTCTCCAGAGGAAAAGATGAGAAAATGGAGAAGCAGATCCCAGCTCCGTCTTTAGCCGCCACAGAGTGTCAGAGAACACTTTAATCTATTTCTGTTCAAAGCATAACAGTCCCTGCTGGAGCCCTATTTTGAATTCTCACTGATGTTCTCTCACCTCTTTTAACTCTGGGCAAAAAAACCTCTGCAGTTTAATTGCAGCCTTAAAGTTCAGACAAATATTTATAGCCTTGAAAGATGAATGGCTGCTTCCAAACACTTCTCCTCGCTGTGTTTGCCACTCCTTAAGTGGGTTTGTGCTTTTTGGAACCTGCCTGAGAAAATTTCCTCGGGAGGCACAGCCAGGACAATTTGTTCTCTGCTCGCTTTGCAGGAGCCAAGCACGAAACGGGTCCGGCCTTTAGCACGAGTCACCTCCCTGGCAAACCTGATCTCCCCTGTCAGAAATGGGGCAGTTCGACGCTTTGGGCAGACGATCCAGGTACAAACAGAGCCAGACCTGGAGATTGGGGCGAGGGATGGGGTGAAACAGGCACCCCCTGGGATTTTGAGTCCTCTCTTGGGGCTCTCGGTGACCTTTCTTGGGCCTTGGGGATGAAAAGTGCTCCCTCAGGAGCGCAGGGGTGTAAAGTGCTGTATAAACACAAATAAACCCAACTGCTTCAGATAAAGAGCTGATAAAGGCCCCACGTTTGCAGCAGCGTGATGGGAGCTGCCCCTGCTGCCCTGCAGTGTTTGCCCAGGAGCTCTGTGCTCACACCTGCAGATAACAGCACGGCTGCCTTGGAGGAGCCCTGCAAAACACCGGGGCACAGTTCAAGCGGCTTCTGATTAACCTCTTCACGGGAAGAATTGTCCTTTTATTGACTTCCTCCCAGCTTGGAAATAAAGCCAAGCTTTGCCTTCCCATCTCCCTCCCCAGCGGATCAGTGCAGGGAGAGGGGCATGGAAAACTCTGCCAAGCTCTGGCCTTCCTCAGCAGCTTGATTAAAGCGTTCCTTTATCTGAGGAAAAGTGTCTGGGTGTGTTTTCCTGCCCTGGACAGCCCAGGAGGATGAAGGATTGGGAGTGGGATGGATAATACACTTAATACTTCTGAAATGTTGGCTCTCCATGTTTGTTTTTAATATTTTTTTATTACTGTTTTTTTAATAAATCCCTGCAGTCGTTCACCCTGCGCAGCGACAGCAAATCCCCTGGCTGTTCCCAGAAGTCATGCAGCAGATCTGCTGCTCCCACTCCCCCTAAGAGGAGGAACAGCGTCCTCTGGTCTGAAATGTTGGATACCAACACCAAGGAATCCCTGAGCACCAAAGAAATCAAACGCCAGGAGGTAACTGCCCATGGAAAACTGGATTGGGAACTGGGATTGGGAACAGCAGCCGAGGCCTTTTGTCCCTTCCCTTGCTGGGAAAGGAGTAACAACCTTTAGAAGGGAGCTGCATCTTCCTGTGCACCTAAACCTCAGATTTATGTCTGCATCAGCCATGGGGAAAGGTGGATTCCACTCTGGAATTCATCTCCCCAGCGTGACCCTTGGGAGATGCCAAACTTCTCCACGGCATCCCTGAAATCCCGGCCCCGCTGGCTGCTCTGCAGCTGCCCCAGGCTGCAGGTTCCTCGCAGAGCCAGCTGTCTTTCTCTGCTCCTAAAGCTCCTGACAATTGGTTGGGAGCCAAGCAGCAAGGCCTTGGCTTGCCTTTTTCCTGCAGTTCTTGGACAAATCTTCTGGAGACGGCGCAGGAGCCGCCGGAAGCCGCCCGGGGTTTGACCTCTGCGGTTTCGGGGCTTTTGTGTTTGCAGCCTTGCCTGGCTGAAAGCTGTGATTTAAAAGGCTCTGATATTTAATTTGGCTCGTGCAGGGGCCGTCAGGGCTTTCACAGAGTTGGAAGCAAAGCTGCTTTCTCAGGGCTAGGACAGCAGATTTACTCAGGGTTGTCATGCCCAGGTGCCACCGAGGGGTCTGAGCATCCTGGGAGCTGAAAGGTTCCTTCTGAGAAATTCTGGATCCCAGTTTAACTTTTTATCCTTTATCCCCTTCCTCCCAGGCCATCTATGAAATGTCCAGGGGAGAGCAGGACCTGATTGAAGACCTGAAGCTGGCCAGGAAGGTGAGTGGGATTTTTCCCCACACTCAGTGACGACATTCCGGGGAATAACGAGGTTTGTTTTGCATCTGCAAACATGACGTGGGAGCTTTATCAGCCCCAGAACCCCCAGCTGGAAAGCTGGGCCAGAGAGCTGACGTGAGCACTGGGGTGATTGCACCAAACCCAGCCATAAAAGGATTGTGCAGAGCTGCTTGGGGAATCCCTCTCCCAGACAGGAAAATCCTCCATATTTCACACAGAATGAATCTTTTAGCATCAGATCAATGTTACTCTTTCTGTTTTCTTCCCTTCTTTCACCTGATCAACCCCCTCAGTTTCAATCATCAGCTTTGGGGCTTGGCACATTTGAATATATTTGAATATCTTTTATTTGCCAGGCTTACCACGATCCCATGCTGAAACTCTCCATCATGTCCGAGGAGGAACTCGCCCACATTTTTGGGGACTTGGATTCCTACATTCCTCTGCACGAAGGTAAGAGCAGCTGCGTGAGGATTTAACCTCTCTGCTTTCTCCTGTTGGGGCATTGCTGCAATTCCTCTTTTTCTGGTTCCATTCCAGACTTACTGGCAAGTTTGGGAGAAGCAACGAAACCAGATGGAACAGTGGAGCAGATTGGGCCCATCCTTGTGAAGTGGGTGAGTTCAGACCTGGGCTCAAACTGAGCTTAGAGAACGTTTAAAGGCAGAAGCTGCAAAGCTCTGGGGCTTTTGTGGCCCTCAGTGCAAGATTGGAAGGGAAATCCTGGCAGTGCTGAAAACAATGGGATTCTGATTTCACCCCAGAGACTTGGAATGATGGGGCTGATTTAGGGTTGGACTGTCTGTGTCTGCTGGACTCTGTCCCAGTGTGACTCCAGGAGTGTTATCCCTGCTAATCCCAAACACTGGGAGCTTCAAAGGCTCTGTGTGCTCATCATCCTCATGAAATCCAAACTTTGGGAGCTCCATGGGTTCATCTTCCTCACAGGATCCAAACATTGGGAGCTCCATGGGCTCGGCTTCCTCATGAAATTCAAACATTGGGAGCTCCATGGGCTCGGCTTCCTCATGAAATTCAAACATTGGGAGCCCCATGGGCTCATCTTCCTCATGAAATCCAACCATTGGGAGCTCCATGGGTTCATCCTCCTCATGAAATCCAAACATTGGGAGCTCCATGGGCTCGTCTTCCTCATGAAATTNCAAAGGCTCTGTGTGCTCATCATCCTCATGAAATCCAAACTTTGGGAGCTCCATGGGCTCATCTTCCTCACAGGATCCAAACCTTGGGAGCTCCATGGGCTCATCTTCCTCATGAAATCCAAACTTTGGGAGCTCCATGGGCTCATCTTCCTCATGAAATCCAAACATTGGGAGCTCCATGGGTTCATCCTCCTCATGAAATCCAAACATTGAGAGCTCCATGGGCTCCTCCTCATCACAGGATCCTCCCTTACCTTTTTTTTTGGGACAAACATCCCAGCGAGGGCTGTAGAGCTCCATGAGTTTTCCATGTTGGTGCCATCTGCTCTTCCCACAGGGGGGATCTGACCCCTAAATCTCCTCTGTTCCCTGCAGTTACCCCAGCTCCACGCCTACAAAGGCTACTGCAGCAACCAGCTGGCAGCCAAAGCCCTGCTGGATCAGAAGAAGCAGGACAGGAGGGTGCAGGATTTCCTGCAGCGCTGCCTGGAGTCGCCCTTCAGCCGCAAGCTGGACCTTTGGAGCTTCCTGGACATCCCTCGGAGCCGCCTGGTGAAATACCCGCTGCTCCTCAAGGAGATCCTGAGGCACACTCCCAAAGACCACCCCGACATCCACATCCTGCAGGAAGCTGTGAGTAATTCTCATTGGTTTGTTCTGACCTCAGGGTGGGATCTGGGAGCTCCAGGAATCTCCTTTAAACCCTCAGCACTTTCCCAGCGGGGCTTTCTTGAGGGGCACAAATGTGTGACAGCGAAAGTGAGGGATCAATCCATGTGGATTTTGCATCCTTGGGAGGTGGCACAAGCAGAGGTCACACAGGGAAGCAATTAATCCCTGTTAATGATTTGTTTGGGTTTTCAGATCTCCATAATCCAAGGAGTCCTGTCTGACATCAACCTGAAGAAGGGCGAGTCTGAGTGCCAGTATTACATTGACAAGCTGGAATACCTGGATGAGAAGCAGAAGGATCCAAGGATTGAGGGCAGCAAAGCTTTACTGTGCCATGGGGAGCTGAAGAATAAAAATGGACATGTAAGTCCTTTGGTTTTTACTCATTAATTCTCAAACCTTCCCTCAGAGCTGCTTTAAACCCAGAGCAGGACTGGGAGCCTTCCATCCTTTGGGATAGTTTGGTTATTGGATAAAAAACAGAGGAAAATCCCTTCTGGGCAGCCTCATTTCAGGGTGTGAGGGAAAGTTTCCTGCTCTCAGCTCCACAATCAGCTTGGGGAAGCTGGAAAATCATTAGCACAGAGTGCCCAGAGAAAGTGCTCTCAATCCAGAGGGATTTCCTGCCACTGTTGACTCCCAAGTGCTCTGACATTCCCCATGACGAGCCCTGGCTCTTCCAAACAAAACAGTTCCTACAAAAGCCAAAAAAAAGAGCTGGGCTGCATGGAGTTCATCTCCCACCTGATTCCAGCCTCAAATCTTTCCATGTTTTCCTCATTGATTGGGGTTTTTTTGGTTTGTTTGTGAGTTTTACTCCTGCACACGAGGCATTCCATGCACTCAGGAAAGATAGGGCTCCTAATCATCCTATCCCTGGCATCTGGGAATCTTCACTCCCTTTCTAGGGATCAGTAAAATAATAATAAAGCTGCTGATGCAATCCTGCCCTGTGCCAGACCTTGGCATTATCACAGAGGAGACTCTGCAGATCACCGTGGGTGAAACTGCAGATAAAGGGTGGCCTTGAATCCCATAGGTTGTGTGAGCTCATGGAGCACACAGAGCGTGAACATTGGAATGTTTTCCCTTGCAGAAGCTCTACGTCTTCCTCTTCCAAGAAATCCTGGTGCTGACACGGCCGGTGACCCGCAACGAGCGCCAGGCGTTCCAGGTGTACCGCCAGCCCATCCCCGTGCAGGAGCTGCTCCTCGAGGACCTCCAGGATGGAGATGTCAAAATGGGAGGCTCCTTCCGAGGAGCTTTTGGGAATTCTGATAAAGGTACGGAGCCAGTCGGCTCCTCCGTGGCGGGCATGAATTCGCAGCTGGGTTAGAAAACGTCTCCCTGCTGGATTTTGCAGGATATGAGAGGGTTTTGTTGGGATTTCAAACCTGCCAATGGAATCTAACAAAAACTCAGAACTGATCCCCTTTTCCCTTTTTATCTCCAGCCAAAAACATTTTCCGAGTCCGTTTCCAAGATCCCAGCCCGGGCCAGTCCCACACGCTGCAGGCCAATGACGTCTTCCACAAGCAGCAGTGGGTGAACTGCATCCGCACGGCCATCGCCCCATTCCAGAGGAACATTCCCCCCTCCGAGCTCCAGGAGCTGCCAGAGCTGAGCGAGGAGTCGGAGGAGAACAACCCCTCTGTGCCCAACATCCCAGCGCAGAGGTGCCAGGCGGGAATATCCCACATGGAGCTGGACGAGAGCACCGCCGAGTGCGGCTCCGTCCTGGACTCGGAGGAGGCCAAAGGGGTGAAATCCCACAGAACCTCGTTGGGCCACAGGAAATCCAGGGAGAAGCAGCTCAGCGGGAAGCGGAAAGAAACGCTGGTGTAAGGAAAAAAAAGCACACACTCCGGTGCCTCCCCAGCCTGGGGGAAAACTGTTAATTTATAAATAATTCCGTGTACATTTTTGTACCGGGAGCGCCTCTGGAGCCGCTCCTCGGATCTGATCTATATTGGAATGGCAGCTACTGGTGTGCAGTTACTGTGGAATTGGGGTCTGTTTTTAAATTTGGGATCCACAAGGGATTCACAAAACCCTCATGGCACATCTGAAGAGCAAATTTGGTTTCCTGAAAGTTTCCCACAGCCGTGGTAGAGGGTAGAAAACAAAGTGGAATTTTGGGCAGCACCGAGGGGGTTTTGATCCACACTGCAAAAGTCCTTTAAAGGATTTAACACCTGAAGTCACTTTGGTGTGTGGTTATGGCAATTCCTGCAAATTTGCATGTTCCAAAAGGAAAAACCCTTAAAAGAAAACAGACCCCAAGTTCAACAGGTTCTCAATTCACCTACTGGAATTTTTGATCTCTGTGTGTCCTTTGTACATTCCTCTGTCTCACTCTTGTATCCTGCCAACTATTTAATTTTTTTATTAGTTTTGTTTTGAGTTTGGGGGTTGGAATTTGGGGGTGGTTTTTGTTTTTTTTTATTTCGTTCAATCAGTTGTTTGGTTGGGGTTGTTTTTTTTATTTTTGTATTTTTGTTGCTCAGACTTGGCATTTCCTTTCCAGTACTCGATCCTTCGTGCTCCCAGGGAGGGGTGATGTTCCTCACATCCCCAGGAGCAATGCACGGGCTGGGAGGAGACACTACTGAAAGAGAACTGCTTTACTCCAGGGTGTAGGAAGGTTGTAGGCATGTTGTAGAAGGGTTTAGGGAGCAGTGAGTAGAGGGGGTAGCAGGGAGAGAAGGTAGATTCCGTGTTTTTGTTGCCTTTTGGAGATGAAACGCTTCCCAACAGGGAAAAGCAGGACTTGGAGGCAACCAAGGGGTTCTTGCATGTGGTAGAAAGGTAGAGGAGAGGAAGGGTTGGAGGGGAGAGGAGAGGGCAAGGAGTGATTGTAAATACTCAGGGTGGCAGCACTGCCATCCTCAGCGCTCCAGAGAGCCAGGGAAAGATCCAGGGACAGATCCAGGGACAGATCCAGCTTGGGAATGGCGCTGCAGAGCATGGGGGGAAGCAAAGCGGTGACAGCTCTGAGCACAAGGGAAGAGTGGGATCCTGCAATCCAGGAGTGGGGAGAGTGGGATCCTGCAATCCAGGAGTGGAGAATGGGATCCTGCAATCCAGGAGTGGAGAATGGGATCCTGCAAGCCAGGAGTGGGGAGAGTGGGATCCTGCAAGCCAGGAGTGAGGAGTGGGATCCTGCAATCCCTGTCACCTGAAATCCAGGTTTGGGGAATGGGATCCTGCAGTCCTTGTCACCTGAAATCCAGGATTGGGATCCTGCAATCCCCATCACCTGAAATCCAGGCTTGGGGAGCCATACCCTGCAATCCCTGTGATCTAAACCCCGGGATGAGGCAGCCAAATCCTGAAATGCAGGTTTGGGGGAGCGGTGACTGCACATGCAGGGATTGTCACTGCCTGTCCGGTGTCCAGCTGGGAGCTGTGGGAGCGGGCAGAGCGTGTACATAGACACAGCGTGTGGTTCTCTGTAAATGTTGTACAGTTTCCAGTGCCAAGTCCCATTAAATTCCTGATGGCCTCTCACCTGCCTGCCCGCTGAGTGTGCCTGGGATAGAGGGAGGGAGGGAGGGATGTGTCCCTGCTCTGGATGAAGACCTCTCCAAGCTGAGGAGGCTCCAGGAGGAACCCCTGTCCTGCTGCCATGGTCCNGGCCTCTCACCTGCCTGCCCGCTCCGAGTGTGCCTGGGATAGAGGGAGGGAGGGAGGGATGTGTCCCTGCTCTGGATGAAGATCCCTCCAAGCTGAGGCTCCAAGAGGAGCTCCTGTCCTCCTGCCATGGTCCTGCTATGTGCAGGTGGGACCAGCTCCAGGTCCTGTTATTCCATATCCAGGCAGGACCAGCTCCATTTTCCAGCTCCAGGTCCTATTATTCCATGTCCAGGCAGGACCAACTCCATTTCCCAGCTCCAGGTCCTGTTATTCCATATCCAGGCAGAACCAGCTCCATTTTCCATTTCCAGGTCCTGTTATTCCATATCCAGGCAGGACCAGCTCCATTTCCCAGTTCCATGTCCTGTTATTCCATATCCAGGCAGGACCAGCTCCATTTTCTATGTCCTGCTATTCCATGTCCAGCACAGTTCAGTTTATGGATTCTCCTCAGTTTCTCATGGAAGAGGGAGCAGTGGGATTCTCCTCACCCACAGAGAAAATCCACCCCTGTCAGCAGGAGGGTCCTCATTCAGGAATTCCTTGGGAAGAGGGATCCTGCTGGGCTGATCCCCAGGAAGCTTCCAGGCAGTTTTATCGGGATAAATCCATCCAGTCTTCCCAGTTTTCCCAAAACCCTCCAGCCTGACCTTGTCTGGGGTGTCCAGGCATGGCTGCAGCTCCAGGAGAGCGATCCCAGCTCCAGCAGCTCCGTTTTTAGGGACAGGATTTACAGCTGAGCTCGGCCCTCTGAGGCTGGTTAGATCCAGAGGGAATTCAGCCCTTCCCCAGCAGGGAGAAGCTGCGAAAACGGCTCCTCCTGAAAAAGAAAAAAAAAAACATCAGTGAGCTGCTGGAGCACGGGGAGAGGAAATCCATGGATTGTCTGCTTGTCCTCCCCCAGCGAGGCTGGAACCTTTGGCTCCTCATCCTGCAAATCAGCCCAAAATCCTGAATTCCCTTTCAATAATTCCCCAGCTCCTGCTGGTTCCTCTCCCTGCTCTGTGGAATGTGTGGCCGTCTCAGCCCTCCCTTCTCCAGACTAAACAAGCCTGGATTCCTCCCATGGAATTCCATGGGATCCCAGCCCCCTCTCTCTGCTCCTCTCATCATCCCGTGGGTGTGGAACCCCGGGATAAAATTCCCAAGGGTGGAGAGGGACCTTGTGGTGCCATCCCCGTGCCAGGAAGGGACACTGGGGACGTGTCCATGCCCAGGGATGTGGCACCTCCGCCCTGGGTAAGCAATTCCCGGATCCGTGTTTGCCTTGGGGATCCACCCAGCACCGAGCAGAGCCGACACCTCCAGGGCTTCCAGGTGGGACCTTCCCGGAGCCGGGATCACCCCAAGAATTCCCAGCCACCCCCATTCCAGCCTCTTCTCCACGAGGACATCGGGGTCCCTCTGCTCCAGCTTTAGGAGCTGCCCTTCAGTTCACCCTTGGATTTGGAAATCTCCAGAAGCAAAGCCTAAAACAAAACCCCAAATCTCACTCCGGAGCCATTCCAGGATCAATCCTGAGCCCCAAATCCTGATTTCCACACTGAACTCGGTGCGGTTTTTGCCGGGATTTGTGAGATCCCTCTCCATCCCCGCAGAACCCTGGGACCAGCCTGGGCCGGTGCAGGGACGGGGCCCCACGGAGCGGAGCTTTCCCTGTCGGAGCCATTTCCTTCTCCCCCCTCCCAACTTTCCCTTTTTCCATGAATTCATCCCCCTCCCACCCCCCTGCCCCGTCTGCAGCTGCAAACCCAGACACATCTGTGCACATCTGGGCTGGCGTGGCGTGCCCAGCCGCCTCGGGAGAATCCAACTGGAAGCTTTTCACCTCCTGGATCGGGGGAGTTTCTCCCCCCTTTTCCCTGGATGAGGCCCCTCGAAAGCCAGACAGAGCCTGGAAAAACTCCGTGTGAGGCTTTAACGGGGCCCTCCCTTCATCAAAGCTCCGATTTTTCCAGCTCCAGGTGGAGACATCCCGGGAAATTCAGCTGCCAAAAACCCGGCAGCCGACCCCACCACGGTGGTCTCCCCTCCCCTACCCTACCCCACAGCCCACCCCACATGCTGTCAATAGGATTAGGGCCATAAATCCTGGGATTTTATGAGCCAGTGGGAAGTTTTATTGGGATCGTTATCCTGATTAATGAGGCGCAGTTAGGCACGGACAAAATGAAGGGATGGCTTTGACCTTATCCTGGAAATAGATGTGGGGAGGGGATCCAGGGGGTAGGATTGGGATGGGAGGGCATCCATGGGATGGGATCCATGGGATGGGATGGATGAGATTGGGAGGGGATGGGATCCAGGGGATGGGATCCAGGGGATGGGATGGTAATGGGTGCTGGTAATGGGTGCTGGTCACAGGGATATAAAGGAAAGGGATGAGAGGTGCTGGGTGTTGGTCATGGGAATGGAATGGGGTGAGATGGGATGGGAGCTGGTCATGGGAATGGGATGAGAGGTGCTGGGTGCTGGTCATGGAAAGGTCACGGGGAGATGATGGGTGCTGGTCATGGGATGGGATCCATGGGATCTGTGGGGTGGGATGGGAGCTGATGGATGCCAGTCACGGGGATTTATGGGAAGGAAGCAGCAGATTCCAACTTTGATCCCCACCCCACCCTCAGCCAGGTGACAGAAGGACCCCAAATCCCCCCTGAGTTGAGCTCCAACCCCTCTCCCTCATTTTGAACCAACACCTGAACTTCCCCAGCCCTCCAACCCCCCTGGATGTGTCGGGATTTGCTCCTCTCGGGCAGATCCCAGCCAGCCCTCCCTCCCCCTGCCCCTTCCCGGGCAGTTTGGGTCGGCTCTAATTAACCCTGGAGCAGAAGAGCGAGCGTGGGCAATCAGACCGGTAATTAGCGAGCAGCTCTTGTGCAAGAGGAGCTGCCAGGGCCTCTCCTCCCCCAAAGCTCTCACCAGGCAGGTTCTGAGCACGGCTCCCACAATTCCTGCCGGGAATTGCAGCGTTCCACGTGCCCAGAGCTTTTTCCACAGGAGGTTCCCCCCAGGAGGGCGATCCCCTCCCAGATTTATCCCAGATTTATCCCTCGGGTGTCCCTCAGCTGCCCCCTGGGCTGGGGTTTGCTCTGTGCCCTTCCCTCCAAATCCCACTGGGTTAAACTGGGATCAACTGGTGCCGATTTCCCGTGGGTGAGACAGTGAAATTATCTCCTGCTGTGGAGCCTCCTGCTCCGGCGGCTCCATGATCCGGCTGGGGAGGGTCACTGGGATGTTGTGGGCACAGAGGATGGATGGATTGGATCCGTGGATGGATGGGTGATGGATGAATGGTGAGATAGATTGGATCCATGGATGGATGGATGGATAGATGGATTGATGATGGAACCATGGATGGATGGATGGAATCCATGGATGGATGGGTGATGGATGGATGAGATCCATGGATGGATGGATGGGATCCATGGATGGATGGTGGGATGGATGGAATCCATGGATGGATGGGATCCATGGATGGATAGATGGATGGATTTTATCCATGGATGGTGGATGGAGGCACAAACACCCCCTCCTTTGCGACTCTGCCCTCCTTTACTCCCTGAGTAAGAGACGAGCAAACCCAACCTTACAATGGGGAGAACCCTCTGCTCACCCCTGAGTAAGAGGGCAGGACCCCACAGCCCCCACATGACCCAGCCCCACGTCACCCCCCTGGCTCCAGGCCCCTCAGGTGACTCAGGCCCCGGCAGCTCCGAGCGGGAGCAGCAGCTCCGAGCAGCCGGGATCTGCCAGGACCTGCACCAGGGGATCCTCCCTCAGCACCTTTGATGAGCTGCCAGCACCTCCTGGGGCTGGGGGGACTGCGGGGGCCCCTCCACCTCCTCTGTGCAGCTCCAAACCTCTCCAAAACACCCCAAAAAACCCTCCTGTGTCACCCCCAGCGCCGCCTCTCCCCGAAACCCCGGAGCCGCAGCCCAAATCCCTTAATTAGGGCTGGGTTGGGACGTGGCCCCACAAAACCACCGTGGGAGCAGCGGGCCCAGAGCCAAGGTTGTCCCAAAGCAAGGCTTGGCTCACTCCTCTTCCCCAACTCCCAAAACTTCCGGATCCATCCCCATCCCTGCCTCCTCCTCCTCCTCCTGCCGCCGCTCCGGGGAGGGAGGGAGGAGGCTGCATCCCAGAGCGGCGCCATGGCCGAGCGGCTGTCGGAGGAGAAGATCGCCGAGTTCAAGGAGGCCTTCTCGCTCTTCGACCGCGACGGCGACGGCTGCATCACCACGCGGGAGCTGGGCACCGTCATGCGCTCGCTGGGCCAGAACCCCACCGAGGCCGAGCTGCAGGACATGGTGGGCGAGGTGGACGCCGACGGCAGCGGCACCATCGACTTCGCCGAGTTCCTGGGGCTGATGGCCAGGAAGATGCGGGACACGGACAGCGAGGAGGAGATCCGCGAGGCGTTCCGGGTGTTCGACAAGGACGGCAACGGCTACATCAGCGCGGCCGAGCTGCGGCACGTCATGACCAACCTGGGCGAGAAGCTGACGGACGAGGAGGTGGACGAGATGATCAAGGAGGCCGACTGCAACAACGACGGCCAGGTCAACTACGAGGAGTTCGTCAGGATGATGACGGAGAAGTGACCTCCGGCTCCGTTCCGCAGGTAATTCCACCCGGGATGGAGCAGCCGTGGGAAAATCCTCGAGTTTTGGGTCTCCGCCATTCCGGCCTCATCGTGTTGGTGGTTGGAAAAATCTGTGGTTCTGCGCTTTTTTTGCCTTTTTTTGCCTTTTTTTGCTTTTTGGTGGTGGGAGGGGGGGTTGCCTCTTTTTTTCCCTTTTTATTCCCCTTTTTTTCCTTTTTTCCCCCCTTTTTTTTCCCCCTTTTTTTCCCCCTTTTTTTCCCCCTTTTTTTCNTTTTTTCTTTCTTTTCTTTTTTCCTTTTTTGCCTTTATTTTTGCCCTTTTTTGCCTTTTTTTTTTTTTGCCTTTCTTTGTTTTTTTTTTTCTTTTTAATTTTTTCCTTCATTTTTTTTTTTTTTCCATAGGGACCAGAGGTTGTGGCGCTTCTCCCCCAGCCCCCTCCATCCCCTCCCACCTTCTCCAGGCTGGAAAAAAACCCCAAAAAATCCTCTTTTTTATCCCAATCGGAGCGTTGGATGGGGGATGCAGATGGATTTGGGGTCCCCCGTGGGATGTCTTGTGTCCGTCCCAGTGGCTGCTGAATATTCCCTGACCCCAATAAAAAAAACCTCCCCCCAACATCCTGGTGGCTGCTTCTCCTTGGGATCCCTGCTAAAAAATATTCCCTCAAATCACCCTGGTCCAGCTCCAACCCCCACCTCATCTCCGTCCTCTTCCCATTCCATCCCTTTTCCTGGAAAAGACCGGGATGTGGCCATTCCCATCCCAAATCCCATCGCTTTTGGGATCTCTCTCCACCCCCAGGATCTCAGGGGGTTCTTTTCCATTTTCCAGGATGTGGCCGTCCCCATCCCAAATCCCACCACTTTTGGGATCTGTCTCCCCCACCAGGATCCAGGGTTTTTTTCCATTTTCCAGGATGTGGTCATCCTCATCCCAAATCCCATCGCTTTTGGGATCTGTCTCCACCCCCAGGGTCTCAGGGTTTGTTTTTTTCCCTTTTCCAGGCTGAGCAAAGCTGGATTTATCCCAAATCCCCATCCCAAAGCTGAGCAGGGCAGGATTCGCCTTTCCCGGCTGCCATCCCAAACTCGCCATGACTCGATTTCCCCACACCCAGGGGGAATCCTGGGATGGGCTCATTCCCTCCATAGAGGAATTAGAAGGAAAACTCGTTTTTTAAACTAATTAACACTCCGTGGCTAACGAGCAAACGGGGCCGAGCTGCTCCGTGTGGAATTTGGGATCGGCCACGGCTTCGGCCCCGTTTCCCGCCCGCCCCTGGGGCTGGGAACTTTGGCAATCCCAGTTGTTCTCCCGGGAAAACCGGGCGGGTCCCGGCAGAGCTCAGCACGCCCACGCTGGCTCCCAGCACCTTCTCCCTCACCCAGCCCCAAAATCCCCAAATCCAGCAAAACCTGGGAAAAAAAAAAATCCCAGAGCGACAGGGTCGTGACGGGATGGCTGAAATTAGTCCTTCCCAAAAAAACCCAAAAACCTGGATTATTGATTTATTCCATGCCAGGATCCATCTCCAAACCCATCCCGGTATTTTTAGGCCTCATCTTTTTTTTTTTTTTTTCCTTTTCCTTCTATTTTGGGGTTGTTTTAATTCCTGGGATGGTTTTTCCTGAACGAGAGGCTGGATCCCAACCCAGCAGCTCCATCAACAATGGAGAAATTTTATCCACGTTTTCCCATTTTTCCCTGAATTTGGTGCTCGGGAGAGCAGTGGGAGGATTCCCATTCCCATCCCTCGGGATGGGCCCATGGATGGACAGGATGGTCACGGTTTTTTTCAGCGCTGGAAAAGGAGGAGCTTTCGCTTCCCAAATCCAGGTTTTCCTTCCCAAATTGTCCCTCTGGAGGAGAAGAAGCTGCTGGAATTGCAGGATCCGGCCCAGCAGATCCGTGACCGATGGAATTCCATCCAGGAATGGTGAATAATTAAATTAATCAAGGTCCAGGGGGTGCACTTGGAGCCTGGGGAGTTTGGGGGATCCCTGATCCCTCCACATCCCGATTTTCCATCCTAAAACTTGCTCAGGATGGTCCCTGCACCTGGGGATGGAAGGATGGGATGGGAATAGGGATGGGATGGGAACTGGGAATCACCTGGGATTGGAGCTGGGGGTTCATCCAGTGTGGGATCTGGGACAGGAATCACCTGGGATGGATCCTGGAGGATCATCCAGTGTGGGATTGGGGACAGGAATCACCTGGGATGGATCCTGGAGGATCATCCAGTGTGGGATTGGGGACAGGGATCACCTGGGATAGATCCTGGAGGATCATCCAGTGTGGGATTGGGGATAGGGATCACCTGGGATAGATCCTGGAGGATCATCCAGTGTGGGATTTGGGATAGGGATTATCTGGGATGGATCCTGGAGGATCATCCAGTGTGAGATTTGGGATACAGAATCACCTGGGATTGGACCTGGGGGTTCATCCAGTGTGGAATCTGGGACAGGAATCACCTGGGATGGGTCCTGGAGGATCACCTACTGTGGGATTTGGGATAGGGATTATATCGGATGGGTCCTGTGGGATTTGGGACAGGGAATCACCTGGGATGGATCCTGAAGGATCATCCAGTGTGGGATTGGGGACAGGGATCACCTGGGACAGATCCTGGAGGATCACCCAGTGTGGGATTGGGGACAGGGATCACCTGGAACAGATCCTGGAGAATCACCTACTGTGGGATTTGGGATAGGGATTATAACGGATGGGTCCTGTGGGATTTGGGACAGGGAATCACCTGGGATGGATCCTGGAGGATCATCCAGTGTGGGATTGGGGACAGGGATCACCTGGAACAGATCCTGGAGAATCACCTACTGTGGGATTTGGGACAGGGATTATCTGGGATGGGAACTGGGAATCAACTGGGATTGGACCTGGGGGTTCATCCAGTGTGGAATCTGGGAATCACAGGATCTATCACTGGGACAGATCCTGTGGGATCATCCACTGTGGGATTCAGGACAGGGATTATCTGGGAGGGCTCCTGTGGAATCTGGGACAGGGAATCACATGGGATAGATCCTGGAGGATCATCTACTGTGGGATTTGGGACAGAAATCACCTGGGATTGGACCTGGGGGTTCATCCCGTGTGGGATTTGGGACAGGAATCACCTGGAATGGATCCTGTGGGATTTGGGACAGGGATTATCTGGGATGGGTCCTGTGGAATCTGGGACAGGGATCACCTGGGATGGATCCTGGAGGATCATCTACAGTGGGATTTGGGATAGGAATCACCTGGAATGGATCCTGGAAGATCATCTAGTGTGGGATTTGGGATACAGAATCACCTGGGACAGGAATCACCTGGGATTGGACCTGGGGGTTCATCCCGTGTGGGATTTGGGACAGGAATCACCTGGAATGGATCCTGTGGGATCATCCAGTGTGGGATCTGGAGCAGGGATAACCTCAGCCATTCCCTCATGCCCCGCTCCAGCGATTCCG
This sequence comes from Pycnonotus jocosus, assembly GCA_013400435.1. Taxonomy (NCBI): domain Eukaryota; kingdom Metazoa; phylum Chordata; class Aves; order Passeriformes; family Pycnonotidae; genus Pycnonotus; species Pycnonotus jocosus. The sequence goes on along the minus strand of VWYP01030909.1, from coordinate 1,989 downwards.
CCCGCTCCACGCCGTCTCCCTGTTTCCCTGGGAGAACTCTCAGCCCGGACCTCAACAGGGAGCTCCCGCCGCCCTTCCCGGGCCCCAGCGGCACCTGCCGGGGCTGCGGCAGAGGGGACGCGGCTTCCAAAGGCTTCTAAAGGCTTCCTGAGACGAACGGAGCAGCGGGGTCGGGTTTAGGGGCTGATCTCGGCAGGATGTGCTGTGGGACCTGCCGGGGCTACCGCCGTGGAGGCCAATGTTTCAACACTGCAGCGGCATAATCAGCCACATTAATTAATCTCGTGTTCTTCACGCAAGCCTCGGTGTTAAGAACGCTACCGGCCTCTACTGGTAGTAATAATATGCATAGTAAGTGTTATTAGTATTAATATTCANAGGGGCTGATCTCGGCAGGATGTGCTGTGGGACCTGCCGGGGCTACCGCCGTGGAGGCCAATGTTTCAACACTGCAGCGGCATAATCAGCCACATTAATTAATCTCGTGTTCTTCACGCAAGCCTCGGTGTTAAGAACGCTACCGGCCTCTACTGGTAGTAATAATATGCATAGTAAGTGTTATTAGTATTAATATTCAAGAAATAATTGTTAGTGTTAACGCTGGCAGTGAGTGTGTTAGCTGGTGTTTACTGTGATTATTAAATCGTGGGACAAGGTATCGATGGCAGCAGCGTGGGACAGAACTCTTTGGGGACAGGGTTGCTCTGGAACACGGGGTTTGATTGTTGGGAGGTTTGGGGGGACCCTGCTTTGAGCATCCAGCTCAGAGAAGGGCCCGAGGAGGAGAGGCAAAGAGAGAGGGAGAGGGAAGTTCACAGAAGGCAAAAGGGAAGGGGCAAAAAGAGAGCAAAGAGGGAGGGCAAGAAAAAAGGGCAAGAAGAAGGTCCAAGGGCTTCTTGCATTACAGTTTTATCTTCTTCTCTATTGAATATTCTAACTTACAGTAACCAATCAATACCGAACACCTCTCCTACTACATTTGCCTATAGCCTATGAAAACTACTAGATTACTACATCACTCTACATTCTAAATCCTTAAGGGTCACTCCTTAGTCTATCTTTTCTCTGATGCCCTGAGGGAACCCCACCCATGGGCCCTTGGCTCTTCCTTTGTGTGGTATTGTTCAGTCCACCTTTGGCTCATGGCTTTCTTCCTGCAGGCTCTGATCACATCTCAAAACTTGCCTTCAATTCTATTCCACTTTCAGGTTTCATATTTTCAGAGTTTCCTTCTAACGTAGCACAAAAGTAAGCCAAAAATGGAGAAGTTAGGGAAGGCTCCATCAAAATTGCTAGGATCAGTCAATGGGCTGAACCTGTCTTCTCCTCCATAGGAACACCTGTTGGGTTAGAAATGCACTCTGCCTGCTGAATATTTTTATTGGGCACTACAGCTTGTCTGTATATTGTTTTGAATGACTTTTTGCAGTCAAATGCTATCACTGACAGATACCATCGTCAACAATCCCTGAATCTTAACCTGTCACAATTTTATATTTATAAAGAGTGTAAGTCCATAAACTCCCTCACACATGCTAGCAGTTGCCAGCAGCAGGTAATATACTCAAATAGGAAGTCCCACTGAGGGGTCATAAAGTGGGAAGAGCTGCTGAGGTGTCTCCTTTATGCTGTTGGCCTATTTTCCTGACTGTCAGTCAAATTTCAATCCAGCAGGACTGCTCAGCAAAGCGTCCCTGTAACACCATGCTGACAGACTGGTCAGCCTCAAGGGTCTCAGCTTTCCTGGGGTATTGGATTATGATTTCCGATATTCAGGTGGTTTAGAGTCTTTTTTGCCCTCCTGGATGATTCAGGGCAGACGCAAGAAGGACACAGAGGCTTCAAGGTTCAGTTTTTTCTCCAAGGTCTGTCATGGTGTTTATTCTTTTCTTCTTATCTCATAGTTCGCTCTGTCCTCAGCGAGGACTGTTCTGAACAGCGGCCAGCAGGGAGCTCCTCATCCCTCGAAAGGTCCGTGGTCTTAAATAC
>VWYP01030908.1:144302-219779 GCA_013400435.1 Pycnonotus jocosus | reverse complement strand
GATAGCTGCTGGGGTAGCTGCTGGAATGGCTGCTGGTTTGGGAGTGCACCACCTGAACAGTGCAAGTGATGCTTTGCACCTCACAGCAGAAACTATCTTTAAAATAACTGTAAATTGTGTTGTAGATGGAGCCAGAACACCTCCTGAGCTGCAAACAAAGCTGAGTCACCTCTTTCTTGCCGAGATCCTCCAGGTGCAGCTGAAATGTCAGCACAGACCCCTCATCCTGAGCCCACCTTGCAGGTCGGGGTGCCAGCTGACACCTCAGCATCCTCCCAGGTGTGTGGGAGGTTTGCTGAGGGGCCCAAGGTGATGGGTACAGCCAAGGCTGTTCCCTCACTGCACTAATCCAGCATTCGGCACTTTCAGGAGCTGATCCCAGGTCAGAGCAGACCCAGCACAGGAGGGGAGGGGGCTCAGCCCGGTCCGCAGCCCTGAACAGCATCCCAGACCTCACCCCCATGAACACGAGCACTTTGTGTCCCAAACACCTGGAATGGACAGATGTGCTCAGCTCCCACCTGAGGGGTCCTCAGTGCCCGCGGCAGAATGAGAGGATTCACACCCCATCCAGGAGACCCTGATAACCGAGGGGCAGGGAGGAGGGAAGGGAGAACGCCCTGACAGGAGCCTCAGAACGCCTCCCCTCGCACCCTGAGCCGCAGGCAGAGCCCTTTGGAGGCACAGGCAGAGGGGCACAGGGCTGCAGCACAGTTGCAGTTGTATGGGCTGAGTGTTTGCTTCCCGGGCCGCACAATTCCTGTTACTGATATCATGAGGCTGCTCCACTTGGCACATCCGCTGCCTTGGCAGCTCGGGCTGGGGCTCTCCAGCTTTAGAAAGCCGTGCAGCACTCCAGGAGCACACGCTCTGCAGCTCAACGAGCCATTCATTATCTGCGAGCCCTCGGCAGCCCTCGCTCCAGCTGGATTTGCCAGCGCGTTTGCAGCAAACCCTGGAGCTCCTCCGGAGCATCAATGAGTGCTGGCATTTCACGTGGGGAAAGCCTTCAGCTGCCTCCTCGGGCTGAACAGAAACTTTCTGTCTCCCACAACTGCTCTGGCCTCGCAGCCTTTGAATGAATGGGGCTTGGGAGCTGCTGGAGGAGCCCCGGCAGAGCCGTGTCAGGAAACAGCTCAACATCTGCCCCGGTGTGGAACGTGTTATTTATGTTCCCTTGGCAAAGGAAAAAAAAAAAAAAAAGGATCTGCCATCAGGGGGTGGTAAAAAAAGGTGTTTCCTAACAAAAACAGCCGTGGAGTTTGGCAGGGCTGCCTGCAATCTTTACAAACAAATCCCTTCTTGTGCTTCCATCACCCTGCAGTGCCCCTGGCTGCTGTCGCTGCAGGTGCTGGAGGGCACCTTGACCTGCAGACACGCAGCTTTGCCATGAGGACCCTGGCACAGCTCTGCTGAGGGCAGAGAGAGCTCAGAGCTTGCAGCTGCTGTGGTCAAACCTCAGGCAGATGCTGGTCCGGGGGAGGAGGTGGGCTGAGGACAGGTCTGGTGGTCTCCCAGACCTTGTTCTTCCACCTATACAACACAATTCCAAAACGGAAATTGCAGAGCTGAACGTTTTTCTGTCCCACCTGGCAGGTAAATGCAGCATCAGGAACAGTCCTTTGTTCCCACACAATCACAGTAATTCAGGCTGGGAAAGCCCCTAAATTGGAGTCCAGCCCTTAACCCAGCGCTGCCACGTTCAGCACTAACCCCTGTCCCCAGGTGCAGCAGAAGCTGGCTCCATTCTACCCAGCCCCAAGTCCAAAGTGTGAATTTCCAAACCAGAGTCTCTCCCACGCTGTTGCTCAGTTTCCAGTGTCTGACTGGGACTGATGCTGATGACAGAAGGACTCACAGCCGGGATCACCACTCCATGCTCGTGACTGCAGAGCTCACATCCAAAGAGTTTTATCAGCAGCTGAGACTCTGGTAGAACAAGGGTCATAAATATAAAATGTCAACTTTTAACCCAGTAATATGTAGCTGATTACAATTTCACTTCCAGAACAAGGAAGATTTTGTTTGCACACAACAGAATTCATCAGTTCACTTGATCACTTGTTTAATTTTCCTCATCCTTAAACATTTATGCCTTATTTCTCTTTTGAATAACTCTAAGTTTAATTAGAAGGCATTTGCTCTTGTTACTAAATTAAACAGTCCTCTTGTCTTTGATCTTTGATGTGGTACTTACTGCACCACATTTCCTCTGCTAAACTAAACACAAAGATCTTCAAACCTCTCACAATAAAGTGTCTGAGATTCCCAATGATTTCTGTATCCACTGTCAATACACAGATCAATAGAGCACCAATAGAAAGGGCAGCACATGGAGTTACAGCTGGATCTGGAATGGAGAGAGATGGATCTAAGAGGAGGAAGACGAAGGGAGCAATAGATAAATCAATTAATTGACAAAATCTCCCTCTCCAGCTTGCAGTGAGTCTTTTATGTTAGTGAAAACACCTTTTCTTACCTGAAAACTGAGCTGGTTCACATAATCCACCACTCCAGTGATGAAGATATTTGCCTCCTAAATTTCCCCTGGAAATCACTTCCTCTCACTGGCCACACGGGAAGCAGCCTCCCTTTTCCTCCCCAGATCTCTGGCACCATTATTATTTTTGTATTTAACAGTCGCTTCTTCCCATCCTTCACCAACAGCGCTCCGTGTCCAACACATCCAATTCCACATCACCAACTTGCCAACTGGCAGGAGCGAAAACAACTTCTTTTTTCTCTTTCTTTTTTGGTCCTCAGTCACCTCTGGCCCCCGGCCAGTGGTGTCTTCATTTATTGTAATTCATTTGTGTCATTAACGTGTTGGATTTGCACAGCAATTGCAAAGTAGTACATTAGTACAAAAGCTATTGCTCTGGATGCCAGCGTTTATTGCCAGGCTGATTTACAGGCTGATAAGGAACCTGGCGGTGTCCTTGGGGCCGGGGGAAGGACAGGAATGGAGGGGCAGCGGCGGGCACAGCTCTGGGGCTGTCCGGGGAGCGGGGCAGGATCCCCAGCACAGCTGCGGGGCTGGACCAGCTCATCTCCTCTCTGGAAAACGCCTTTGCCTTGCTGTGAGTGCTCGGCCATCCCAGAGAAACAACGCTGAGCACAGAGCCTGTGTGAAAACCTCAGGCACTTGGAAAGGAGATGAAATGCCATTCCAGCACTGGAGGATTGGGAGCTTCTGTGTGAGCAGCTCATAATTGAGCTGTGTCATCACTTTGTGGCAAAGATACGATAAAGACAGGCATTATATGGTGCTAACATTTAACAGCCAGAACTTCCCTTTCAAAAGACTTTGCAGGCCAAGCCACAGTGAATTGTTTCTTTCTGTGCTTTTAATCCTGGCTCACACGCTGGAGAGGAAGGGGGTGTTTACAGAAAAGATAAGAGTGCTGAGCAGACAGACTGACAGAGCTGTCTGTCTGTCAGCTCCGGAGGGTGAGCCCTTCAAACAGCACCTTAACAATGGTGTTTAAAGGGAAAGCATCAAACAGGACCAGCACAGGCAACACATCTGACTGTGAAAAAGAAACCCGAAGCCTCCCCATCCTGGGACTGATCCTGTGCCCAGGGGAGTGAGCTGGGAGCTCCTGGACAGGATGCTCTGGGCAGTTTAGTGAGGCAGAGTCAGGCAGGAGGGTGAGAAGCACAAAAACACAACAGGGCAGGGCATCAGTTCAGATCCACCTTTGGCTGGTGGGCAGGGAGGGAGCTGGCCAAGGTGCGCCACAGCCTGGTACAAATCTCCAGAGCTCATCCCAGCACAAAGAGGATCAAGAGTCTGAATCTGAAGGGTGAGATGTTAGTCAAACAGTTCCACAGGAAATATTGTCCCCGTGGTACAACCAAACCACTGTGAAACAAATCATGTGGTCCTTCAGAGGAGAAACTGGAGTAGCCAGCGTTAAAGAGGGATGGTTCAACAACCCCTTTGGGGCTGGATGCTCTTGCTTTGGGCCATGAATCAAAGCTTCACCCCTGGAGAGGAAGGAGGCAAATTCCCTGTGGATGGAGCAGGGGAGGGAGGATGTTATTGCTGTTCCCACCAAGGCCTGTCCCTCCTTCCTCTGCCTCCCTGGAGCAGCTGCTGCAGGGCAGGGCTGGGCTGAGCTATTGATCCGGGGGAGCCCTGTGCTCTCCCAGCTGGCCACCTGCAAGGCAGGAGGGACGAGCTCTCCCGATTTCACCAGCCCTGGGAAAAATGGAGTGGGCAGTCCAGGGACCTCCAGACTGTCAGTCCTCATCTTAATTAGGACTGTCAGCCTGCCTTGCATTTTAGGGAATTAATTATGCTGCTGCATGGCTGCATTTCTGGTTAACACCAGCTCCTGCTGGCAGGATGGGCTCTGGGTTCAGAATGGCTGTGGGTTCAGGATGGGCTGTGGGTTCAGGATGGGCTGTGGGTTCAGGATGGGCTGTGGGTTCAGGATGGGCTGTGGGTTCAGGATGGGCTGTGGGTTCAGGATGGGCTCTGGGTTCAGGATGGGCTGTGGGTTCAGGATGGGCTCTGGGTTCAGGATGGGCTCTGGGTTCAGGATGGGCTCTGGGTTCAGGATGGGCTGTGGGGTTCAGGATGGGCTCTGGGGTTCAGGATGGGCTGTGTTTTCCCCAGCTCCCTGCCACCCCTGTTTTTGCAGTCAAGACTCACACAGGAAAGGTGCAGTGAGTGCTCAGGAGAATAATCAACAGTGTTATCTGAATGCCACATCAAATAGATTTGGGCCAGAAATGGACTCAGCTGCTGCAAACCTATTAGCAGCCTCTCAGATTTCCTGTGTACCAGCAAGTTACGGGGCAAGCACTTTAACACTGCCCACAGCTTGTGGTTAATCACTGTTTGTAGAGTCACTGCCTGCAGTTCTGCTTGACAAAGTGCCCATAAAGACAAAAATGAAATGCTTGCCCACTTTGGATGGATGCCACCTGGTCCCCTGGCCCTTCCTCCCCCACTGAGTGACAAAATCTTGCCAAGATAAAGCGGATTTGTTGCAGGGCAGGACTTTGTGCCGAGTGGGAGCAGCCAGAAGTGCTGAGGGGGGGTCTGATCCCCCTGTGACCCCGTAACTGCAGTGCCCCTGTCCCTGCCTGGTGGCTGATGACACGGCAGGGACACAGCACACCTGGATCCACCTGCTGAGGGAATTCAGGGTCCCTGCAGCAGCAAACACCTCTCCTCCAGCCCTGAATATTTCCCCTCTTAAGGTCTGGGGTGCATCTTCCACCCGGAATGGTCGATAGGGTGGGGAAGGACACATCAGTGTAGGGAACCAGCAGGGTGTGAGCTGGTGGGGGCTGTGCAGGGAGCTGGGGCTCCTCCAGCCTGGGCCTGAGCTCTGCATGAGGTGCACTCGCTGCTTGCTGATTGCTCTGATGACAAATCTGTAGGGAACCTCAAATACCGTGCTCCAAGGCTGGGTTCAGAGCAGAAGAAAGGGAAAAAGCACCAGGGAGGAAGGAAGGTGGTAGGAAAAGCAGAAGGAAGAAAGAGGCTGGTGGCAGCTGTCTCTTATCTCTCTGTGTTTATATGAATTCCCATTTTTTTCTGGGACACTGTAGGGTGCCCAGGAGGGTGGGAGGCATCATTTTGGTGAGGGTGGACAGATTAACTTCTGTGTACAGAAATAATTTCTGTGTCCTCATCCCTCAGACTCTGCTCAGGTCTGCAATGGCAGGCTCCCAGGATCCCAGTCATGATGGGGAAAATCCCAAAGGCTCCAGCACAGAATGTGCAAGGAAAAGCTGGAAATGGGTGTAGAGGGGGCAGCCGGAGCCAGTACTGCCCCCAGCCCAGCAGTGCAGCCCAGGGACAGGGCTGAGGGCATGACCTGGGCTGGGTGTCCTCTGCTGACCTCTCCCAGGGGCTGTGACCCAAGGGCTGAGAGCGACTGATGCAGAGATTTGTGCCTTGTTAATAACAGAATTGAACAATCAGTGAAATGAAACCCATGCTCTGCATTAATGAGGGGTCGAGGCAGCAGAGGCTGAGCCTTCCCTGCTCCCAGGGTGGGCAAAAGGGGTGAAATCCAGAAGAATTTGTCATTCCCTCCTGAAAACAGGGCCATACCCAGGCCAGGTGCCCAGTGGCCACCTGAGTTGTGGGTTTGTTACATCCCATAAATTCCTGGCTCATTTTCTTTAAACATCAGGAGGCATGAAGGGTGTGGAGTGATGCCTGTACCTTCCCTGGTAGATAATAATTATGGGGAGCTCAGAGCACCTTCCAGGATGTGAATGGACCCACAAGGAAGTTGGAATGGTGACAGGACAAGGAGTAACGGGTTCACACTGAGAGAGGGGAAATTTAGGACAGATAAACAGAAGGAATTGTCCCCTGTGAGGGTGGGCAGGCCCTGGCACAGGGTGCCCAGAGCAGCTGTGGCTGCCCCTGGATCCCTGGCAGTGCCCAAGGCCAGGTTGGACACTGGAGCTTGGGGCACCCTGGGACAGTGGGAGGCGTCCCTGGGACAGTGGGAGGTGTCCCTGCCATGGCAGGAGGGGCACTGGGTGGGCTCTGAGGTCCCTTCCAGCCCAAACCATCCCATGACTCCATGGTTCTCTGCTATTGAGAAAAGTTTACATGAATAAAATGTGCAGGAGAAAGATGCCAAATGTCTCAATTTTTTTCCAAGTCATTGCCTCTGTAACCAGTTTTAAATTCTGGCTTTGTGACTCAGACACATCTAAAATTAGACCACAGCTTTGCAAGTCACTTGATTTTTGCTTCAGGAGGATTCTGTGACTTAGTCCAAGCCATCATGGTACAGCACAAAGATGCATCTCCAAGAGCTCTGCAGTACCAGCTGTGCAGCCCATGCCTTGCTGGAATGTGGCCTTACTAGGATAAGATCCCCTTCCTAAGCATGCCAGCCCCATTGCTTGCTGTCCAGCAGGATCCTGGGCTTGGGGAGTGGAATTTAAAATGCAAGAACATGTGCAGGTTTGGGGAAAAAAAATAAAAATTATTTCTCTGTTTGTTTACAAAGAGGGTCTATTTTAGATTGTAGGGGGGAGTAACAATTAACTAACAGAACTGATTAAGTGCTAGGCACTGCTAAGAGTCTGTCATCAACTATTTAAAAACATCTTCCAGAAGAAAAGTGGCTGTGCTTTAACTGGTTTGGGAAAAGCAATGTTGAGGAAGCAGCCGAGATGTTCCTGGGAGCTTTGTCAGTGTCTTCCCCACCCTTTGGGGTCCCTGAACAGAGCCCACCAGCACTTTGTCACTCCACCTCTGTAAAGGTACCCAGGAGGGAGAGTGGACACAAACCCTGCTGTGAGCTTTGTGTGCAAAGCCCTGCAGGGGAGCAGCAGAGCTGTGGGTGTGATTTTTTTGCTGCAGGGTTTCCCAGCAGCAGCAGGAGCTGGGGTTTGAGCATCCTGAGGGTGACAGGCAGCTGCCAGCCTGTCTGTCACAGGCAGTGAGGGGCTCCAGCAGCCTGCAGAGCCCTCTCTGTGACACAGCCTCGGTGAACTCGTGCCAGGGCTGAGGCTCTTCTGGTGCCATTGCTGAGGAAGAAGTCAAAGCCTGGGGGAGGCCTTGGGAAGGGGAGTGAGCTCTGAACCTGCACAGCCCTCACTGCTGAGACAGGAAACATCCCATCAGCATTTCAGTATTTATTTCTCTTTAACCTCCCAGCCCTGCTCACCTCCCTGCTGGAGGGGCAATTAAGCCGTGCTCCCATGGGAGAGGGGAGAGGGGAAGCAGAGGGGCACTGGGAGCAGAGAGCTTCCCCTCCCTGTGTCATTAGTATAAATTGTGTTTGTGCAAGTTATATTTTACGGCAGGCGTGTCAATTAGTGTGTGAAATTTAATAACCCAATTGAGCTTCCCTCGCTCAGAGCTAAATTGAAATCTGTTGCCTGTTTGGGAGAGGGAAGGGGCTGTCATGGGTGGGAGCCTGGGCTGCTGGGCTGGGTGTGGGGGTTCTTCTTGCAGATTAAAAGAAGGGAAAGGTTTTGTCATACTCAGCTTTGTTTGGAGAGGGCAGCTGATTTGATTTTTTCATTTCTTTTTTAAAGGTGGTGACTTTTTGTAATAAAATGCTTGGGAGGGAGAAAGGGAACAGTGTTTATTTGATTACATTTGGTTTGGCTTCTAGTGGGGGGTCGATTTTACTGCTAATGACTGCAGCACTGAGGGCAGCTTTGGGGCAATCCCAGCTCCAGCACCTGGATCCCTGCCCTGAGCAGAAGGGAGAGATTCCCCTCACCAGCCCCCTGTCCCAGGCAAGGCAAGGGGTATGATGGGTCTGCTCAAATCCCAGCAGAGCACAAGCACCAAACCTGAAACTCACAGAGTTTAGGGCAGCAGGACCAATACTGAGAGCACAAAGGGCTCAGACTCTGCCTGTAAAAGAGGCTGTAAAAACTCCTGAGCAGGGAACTCGAGCAAGTCTGTGAGTTATTGGCTTGTTTAACTTGCTTCAGGCTTAGGATGGATTGTGGTGACAAGTGGCTCTAGCAAGGATGGTGCTGGCCCTACCATGAATGTGCTCCTTGTCTCCACTGTTGTGATAAAAACAGATTCAACACAACCATGAAAATCGGGGCTTTTCACCTAAAGGCAAAACTCCAGCAGCTGGACTGGAGGAAAACAGTAAAATTACTGCACTTGCATGAGCTCATCTCAGACTTTTATCCTCACTCTGGCAATATTGGGTGTTTTTTTCCAACCCCCCCTGTCCTGAAATCTCAGTGTTAATCCCTCTCACTGTCAAGGATGGCCTGAGAATCACAGCTTCATTGGAGAGGCTCTCTGCTCTCCCCTGCTGCCCACCTCCTGCCAGCAGGGGATTGCTGCACTCCCCTGTCCACATCCCAAAGGACACCTGGCTCTGGGATGAGCCCTTTCTGAGCTGTTTGTCCCTTGCTGGCAGACATCTCCAGCCTCTCCTGGCTTGCTGCTCTCCAAGCTCTCCAGACAGACCCATCACCCACGAGAGACATGTCCAGGACTGCTTGGCTTTCCTGGAGGAAAGAAAAGAAACCCCAAGGTTCATTCCACCAAGGATCTTTCCACCAAGCCCTGCTGCAAACAGGCAGAAAGCTGGAATCAGCAGAGGAATGTTTATAGAATCGCTTTCATGGACACTGCACGTGTGGTGATATGTTTGTAAATCAGGTCATGCCATTCCCCGAAATACATGGGCAATGTTCAGGATATTTAATGAAATAAAGATGTAATTAGCTTCAGCTCTCTAATGCTTTGGGAAACAGCATTACCCTGGTTTGAAGGGGACTCTTAAACAAGATTGAGTTACTGCACTGAGTCACCCAGTGCAGAGATACAATCTGAGCAGGGAACCTGACCCTGCCAGGATTTCCTCTGCAGTGTTTGCATTGTATCAGCATCTAATCTGCAGCACATATCTGCATTTCCCTCAGTCCCCAGAAAAGCAACCTGACTATTCATTCAGTGCTAAAAGAGAAGAAATTTGCTCCAGGAAGGAAATTTTAAGGCTGTAATCTGCAGGGTCCTGCACGTGTTTCTAAAGCATCAGAAATATCAGAGGTCTCTCCTGTCTTCCAAAAACGTTAAGGACAGAACGCTGCACAGCAAAGGCCTTTGGGAAGGATTGCAATGGAAAAGAGATGAAACATAAGATTTGGAGTGTCAATGACCTGTGCAGGTTTTTCAGTGAACAGCAGAATATCTTCAACCACCCTGCTGCTTACTCCAGTTCCTTATCTTGGCCCAGAGAGGCTCCATTTCCAGAGGAAGGGGGTTAAATATTCCAACAGGATACTGTGGAGGCTGGTGAGAATTTAGTGGGAGATGCAGAAGAGATCCCACAGTCTGAGGTCACATCCCCAGCTGGGTGCTGGCTATAAACTACACAAATTTGTTTTAAGACACCCCAAATCAGCAAAAATATTACGCAGCACAGCAGTTAGATACAATAACTCATTGAATTGTCCACTTCCCAAATCTTCCTCCCTTCCACAAATAAAGCCTAGAATTAAAGAGCTGAAAAACATGAATTTGAAACATAATAAAAGACAATTTGTGTTTTGTAGGCACAGCGAGGGCGGATCTTTAAGGCTTTCACTGGACAACCCTGTTTGACCCCATTCCACGATTTTCTGAAATACTCACCTTTACCTGGTGATCCAAGCAGCCACGAGGACCTGGAGGACTTGGAGACCTCCTAGCCAGGCAGGACTCATCTCCATTTAGGAGTCACCATTTTTTAGGGAACCTTCAGGCTCCTGGCTGCAGAAATACAATCTAACATTGTGGGACCAGAGCAGTCTACTGTGCAGAGAGGTATGCTGGCAAAATATATTGCTTTTAAAAGAAATGTTCAGTTCTTTTTCAAGAGTGAAGGAAGCCTGATTTTTTTTTTTTCAGACAAAAATAAAAGCATCATAGTTTTGTAGTATTTGAAAAGAACTCCCCAGAGTCAAGGAAAATGAGAATAAAAATGAGAAATATGGATGATGGAAAGAAGTGAGGAAGGCTGCAGGAGACTCTCAGGGCCTGGGCCCAAGGGAGGAGGAGGCTGATGCACAGCATTGGGAGAGGCTGCAGTCACTCAGAGGAAGATGAGGCCACTTGTGACATTTTAGGGTGTTTCACTGAGACTTCTCCAGTCTGGAGGAGCACTGAATTTCCCCAGGCCCAAGATGAAAGCAGCTGTCCTGCACCTGCAGAGCACAGGCTGCTGAGAAGCACCCTGTCCTTCTGCCCTTCTCCTCTCCACCCCACTGAACAGCTGAGATGTGCCATTTATGGCAGAAATAACCTGCCTTGGCACTGACACCTGAAATTCACTTAAGGTTCATCCCATTGTTAATGACCAGATCAATAAAACTGAAGCCACAAGAAGAGCTCTTCCCATTCATCCTCCTGCCACCCCTCCCTTCCCAGCCACTTTCCGTGCTCCATCCTTTCCTCTCAGCCTGGGAGGAGGCTCTCACTGCTGGGACAGCTCATTCCATCCCCTGACACATTTCTGCCAGGCCCTGGGAGCTGAGTGATAAAGCTGGGATTGGAACCACCCCCAGCCTCCCTCTAATCAGCCGTGGCCTTGCTGAACTCTCCCACTGCAAAGAGGTGATCAGGCTGCCAGACAAGGCTGATTCACATCGTTTTCCCATCAGGAAATGAAATCTATCACCCCTACGACAGACCTGTTATTGCTGCAAGCCACTTCAGCCTACCCAGTTAAAAACCCCTTGTAAAAGCTAAAAAGGACATGGACATATTTTATGGCAAATTAACTTTTAACATATTCTTTCCCTCCTTGGATTAAGAGCACATGCACAGTTGACACTTCCAATAATGTCTGTGCTCCTCAGCAGCTGCAAGGACAGAACTGGATGAGGGCTGGCAGCTCCCCCATGGCAGTGGAAGGGATTTGGGGTAACATGGAGAGATTAATTGGGAGATTAATCCCCTCTCCTTTTGTTCATCTGCCTTGACTGACTCCAGAGGAAGCCCAGGAAAGCTCATACTCATTCCACGAGATGAACTCCACCCCAAGGACAAGCCCCTGCCCCACAGAAGGCAAAAGCATCCAAACTCTCACTGGATTTCTCTCTGGTCTGTTGATCACAGAATCACAGGATGGGTTGGGCTGGGAGGGACCCTAAAGTCCCACCCCTGCTGTGGCAGAGACATCTCCCACTGTCCCAGGGACACCTTCCCCTGTCCCAGGGACACCTCCCACTGTCCCAGGGACACCTCCCACTGTCCCAGGGACACCTTCCCCTGTCCCAGGGACACCTCCCACTGTCCCAGGGACACCTCCCACTGTCCCAGGGACACCTCCCACTGCCCCAGGGACACCTCCCACTGTCCCAGGCTGCTCCAAGTCCCAATATCCAGCCTGGCCATGGGCACTGCCAGGGATCCAGGGGCAGCCACAGCTGCTCTGGGCACCCTGTGCCAGGGCCTGCCCACCCTGCCAGGAAGTTGATCCTGAAATCCTTTAGCTCCTGTGAGAGCCCTGACACATCTCACTGGAGGCACTCATCAATTCACCCTTTGGATCAGGCCCACAGGGCACCCTGCAGATAAACCCAGCCCTGCCCAGAGCAGGCTCTCAGCCAGGGATCAGAGATTCCCTGTGACCTCCAGGCTGCAGCCCCTTCTCATCTGCTGCCCATCCAACAGACCTGGAAGTGCCATCCTCTAATTCTGGTTTCATTTCTGTCCTGGAGACATTGTCTGGTCCTGTAGACATTTGGTCACTGATGGATGAAAGGACACAGAGCTGGTTTAAAGCACCAGGAGCATTTCAGGGGCTCCACAGGTATCAGCACTGTCCCAGCCAGGACTCATTTGAGGACAGACAAGGTTCCTCTTCAGCAAAGCACTTCAGTTGTTTTTCCCTGAAGGAAATGTCTCACAAACACAAGGCAATGGGAAATGGTATTTTTATCATTCAGGGCCATACATATTTTTATGAAATTTTTCAACTCTGCTTTAAAAAAAAAAAAAACAACCACATTCTTTCTAGACCTGTACCTTAACAAAACCAAAATGTGTGGCATCGAGCAGCCAAGCCATTCCAGAAAAATACCTTCACTACAGAGCATGAACATGCCATTACAGAGGCTGTGTGTGCACTGATTGATCCCCAGACTGGCATTTCAATTTATTTCCCACTGGAGGACTCATTCATTATGGAGAAATAAGACCATTAAATGCATGATAAAGCACAGGCATCGACAGATGAGGCTGGTGGTTACTTTACTGTACCTATCCAAACAATAACTGGTAAATAAATCTATTTGTGATCACACAGGACCTTTTAAAAGGAATAAGGAAGCAGTAATTATTAAACAGATATACATAAAGAAGAATTGCTTGCCAGCATTACCCCCCTGTGCACCCCCATGCAGCTGATGCAGCTGATGCAGCTGATGCAGCTGTGGCTGCAGGGCAGAGGTGGCTCAGATGCTCAGATTGCAAACAAGCTCCTCCAAAGGTGCCCAGAGCCCCGTGGCCTCTGCCAGGTGTGTGCAGGGCTGTGTGTGCACACAGGAGCGAGGTCTTATCTCCAGCAGCAGGGAGAGGTGCTCAGAGGAGACCATGCAAGAGGTTTTTTTCTCTGCTCTTTTTTCCTTTTACCTGATTTTCCACCCCACCAGCCTCTGGGACGAAGCAGGATGATCATACTCTATAAAAGTTTCCTTTCTTTAATATTTATTTCTGCCCCATCTACAGCAGATGAAGAAAAAGCAATAAAATGCCTGAGCATGTGCATGGCAGTGAAAAGTCAGTGACACTTTGGCCTCTCCTCACCTTCTCCAGACGATTTCCCTTCACTGTGATGTCTTGCAGGATCTCCTTCCCAGCCTTTGGCCTCCCAGTCCCACTGGTTGTCATTTGTCACCTTCTCACTCCCAGTGGTGCTGAGCCCACTCTTGCTGGCTCTCACCCACCCCATGGCCCCATCCTGTAGCACAAACCCCTGCCTGGCCTGGTTCCACCCTGCACCCACACCCACCCCAAGGCAGAACAACCTGGAGCAAAGCCAGGTGCTGTGGCTGGGGGCAGGGAGAGGAGAGATGAGGCTGCAGCAGCTGCATCGAGCACAGGCAGTGTCCCCAGCCCCTGCTGACATGGGTGCCTCATTTCCCATCTCATGTGGGGAGCAAAGGCTTGGCACCAAGAAAAGGGGACTGACACCCTCAGAGAGCAGAACCGAGTTGAGTTAGGAGCTGGGGGAGTAGAGAGAACTTTCTGTACATTGTACCTGGCTTGCTGCAAAGGGTGGAGACCAGCTCAAACCCCTCCTTCCTGGGAGTTGATTTTTTAATAAAACAATTGGCCAAAATCCCACAACTTCGGAGCTTCGTGGCCTCATTTTTGGAACACCTCCAGGGGCTGCTCCAGGCTGTGGTGGCCCGGTGACAGCCCAGGTGTGCAGGCTGCTGTGCTGATGCTCCAGGACATCGCAGAGCCACCACCAAGTGCCCTCAGGCTCTGAATTAAGTGAAACAGGGGGAACTCAGACCCACCAATGGCCACGTTTGTCTCCATGCTCAGATAAATCCCTTCTCTGCTTTTCCTCACTGCAGGCAGAGGCACTTTGTGCAGCAGCTGCCTGAAAGGAAATTTACTGGACAATTAAAAGTGCTGACTTTCAAGCAGCGCTCTCGAGGTGGAGCTGAAAATTATTGGGTGTGAAATGCAAATAGATTTAACAGTTTTGCTGCTATTTATATGCCGTTCACCCATTCCCAGCTATTTTCCTCCCTGTTTTTTCTTGCTCTGATTTTAAACGGTCCCAGCTCTCCCAGGTTTTCACAATCTCAGGCACCATAACCTGGAGCACCCTGCAAGGCTCAACAAACCCAGAGCAGTGCAGTGTGCTCTGAGGGAGGGTGGGGGACAGTGCAGTCTATCCCACTCCCTAACAAAATATTAATTTAGAATTAAGCTGGTAATTACTTTCAGCTTTGGGTCTGCCCCCCAATCCTCTGAGGCAATTCTTATTCAATCAGCTCTTGGCCAGTTCCCAATAAACCTCCCACTTCAATAATCACGAATTGACCAGAGTAGCTGCTCTCCAGCTCCGGGAAAGCCTTCCCTGAGGAGGGATGTGGGAAACCCAGTGTGGCAGTGGGTGGGTTCCAGAGAAATGTTGTTCCCATGGGTGTTCCCATGGAGCACCCATTTTCCCTGATGTTCCCCTGAGGTTCAGTGTGATCTATCACAGCTAGCATGGAGTTTTTATGAGGCTTAATTCCCTGCCTGATACATTAAATTAATGACCAAAACAGCCCATGGCTTAATTAAAGATCAACTGTTAAGATCAGTAAAGCAAGATAGTCTCAGGTTGGCCAGGCAGGGCCCTGGAAGGATTGTAAAGGAGTGGAAAAGAGTGAGAGGAGCAAAGTGAAGGAGCCCTCCAGAGCCTCCAGCACAGAGAACCAGGAGTTCCAGGACTCTGGGTTCATGACCCCCCATCCAGCACCATCAGATTGTGACAGGCCCATACTGGCTTCTTGTGGAAAGAAAAAGAAAAAAAAAAAGAAAAAAAAAAAAAAAAAAGGGAAAAAGGTCTTTATCTTTTCCTGTTTTGCTTTTCCCAGAAAGAAAATAACATCATGTTTGGATTGCATGCAATTTTGTATTAACCAGAACAAATTAATACAAACTTCAGGTCATGGTCAAATAGGGTAGAAAGTCAAAGAAAGGAAAGACAGAGCAGGGCTAAAGGGTTGCCTGAGGCATGGGATTTCACAGCTGCTGAAATTCCAGAGGGGGAATCTGAACCACAGGGGGCAGGGTACCATATTTTTTCAATTTTATTTCAAGAGATGGAATTTTAAAAGATTTTATTTCAAATGTCATGTTGATTCATTTAATTTTCACTCTTATATTAAAACACTAATTGTATTACATATAACTGTTGACATTCTATTAATATATTAATACATTAATATTGTGGGATAATGTAACAGTCAGTGCAAAATGAATGGAAATAACAGTGCATGTACCAGATGTGTGAGTCCAAAAGAAACTGAAACTTCTCATGGCTTCAGACATTTTCACAATTTGTTTCTGCCTCTTATTTCATCTGTTCTTCCCACTTTGGATCAGCTTAAACTACCTCAGAGAGAGCTGCAAGGAATAAAAATCTTGCAGGTTGTACTGGTTCCCACACATCCTCTCCTATCCTGATTCGTGACAGAATTTGGCTGTAGTGAAGTACCCACTAACACTTCTTTTGTGTGAATCTCTGGAGCTGGTTTGAAAGAGGGTCCCTTCCATCACATGGAAAACATGTTCACATTTTTCCTAATTTTTTAAATAGAACTAAAAAGCAAAAAATATTTTGGCCTCTTGGTTTTCCAAAAACAAATCCTTTTCTTTCTTTTGAATCCTTGAAATCTGTTGCCAAAACCCCAAAGCTTTTGGGTTTTTGTTCAGAAAATAATACAATTGAGTTTTGAGGTATTCTTTTGGCACAAAAGCAACATTTTGAGGTGAGCAGATGCTTTCTGTTGAAAAATGCCATCTTGTCAAAAGCACAGTCTCCCTTCTCAAAGGACATTCATGCCAGAAAATATTCCATCAGCTCTGCTAGCATCCCTCATCCTCTCCCAGGGAGAGAGACAGGGTGACTGCTTCTTAACAAGATGAGATTTCCAGGAATAGTTCCTGGGGAATCAGGAATTTCTGATGCTGTCACAGTTTGGTACACAGGATCACAGAAGGAGCCAGTCTCATGTTCCAAACCATGGCACCCACCTCTAACATGGCTCACTCTCAACAAAGTGATTCCACACTCCAGAGCAGTTCCTCTGCCATATAAATACACATTTCTTTGGTGGGACATTGTGGTTGCTTTAAGAAGCTGGAAGACATCAGAGCATCCCATTCCAAGCTTGGCACTGAGCAAGAAGCCACCAGAATTAAATCAAAGAGCTTCTTCCTGGCAGGCAAAGCCAGTGTAATGAAAATTCCAGCCTTGATCCTCTGCCAGGGGCAGGCAGCAAATCCAGTGCATGCCTACCACTCCCAAAGGCCAGGCCCTCCCTCTTGCCCGGGATGCCAACCCCCAGGAGCACAAAGGATGAAAACAGCCTGCCAGACACAGCAAACCAAAGCGCTCCCCTCATTAACAGGAGTTTATTGCTCTCTTCTGGCTCCACCCATGGGCAAATCCATCCTGCTCCATCATGCTGGGGCGAATGAAGGGAGGCTGACTGCTCCTGGTGAGCCTGGCATTCCAGGAAAGCTTTGGAGGTGTCTCCCCTATGCAGGACCCGGCTGGATTACACCCCAAAAGATGCACATTCTCTCCAGCTGCAGGTGACAAGGTCTCCACAGGTCTAAAGGCAAAATGCAGTGGGGCTGGATGGAGAACTGAGAGGAGACTGAGTCTGGAGAGCAGCAGGGTCACAAGGCTGCCTTTCTTCTCTCAGTCACAAAGCTCTGAGTGAAATCAGTTATCAGGAGGAGGTGAATGAAGCTGCCTTTGTCCAAAGGAAAACAGTTCCAGTGTGGCACTTCCAGCTGAGCTGGAGCTGTGGGGCTGTGCCAGACTGTGCTGAGCCCAGCCAGGTCCAGCAGCTCCCACTGTGAGAGATGCAGGGCCCAGCTCCTTGGGCAGCACAGAGCCTCAAATGTCACCCAGCCCCGAGACAGAGGCATCACACATCACAAACACAGGCTGGGGAATTTGTGTTGGACAGCAATATTCAGCTCAGCTGCCTTTTGATGCTGGGACACTCTGAATTCCCATCCCACTGGTGAATCTCCTCCATTCACTTCTCTTCCATCTGCATGAAAACCAGACCCTCACGCACCTTCGTGGCTTGTCCCACCACCCTATCCTGCCCCTGTCACCTGAGCCTGACCCAGGACAGCTGCTGGGACAGGGCAAAAACTCCTTAGTTAGATGGAAAAATCACATTTTGCCCTCATCCATTTTGTGCCTCCAGAGCAACTCCTCTGAGGCTGTGGGATTGCTCCAGAGAACAGAAATGAGGCTAAAAAGCCAGCCTTTCCTGCTTGCTTAGCCCTGATGTAGCTGCAGATAAAAGCTTGGGCACATTGCTACAGTGCTGGATTTCGGGGGGAGAGGAGAGGGTTCTGAAATGGCTCAGCCCTACTTTCTCAGGGGCTGTGGTGAGAACAAGGTTAGATCAACACTGAGAGCTCTTGAAGGTGCCATCCAGCACTGAACAACAAAGGGAGGCTTTGAAAATGCTGAACAAAAAAGAGGGACCTTTGAGATTTTTATTTGAAAGTTGGAGAAGCAGCATATCCTGATTAGTGAACACCCCCTTTAGAAAACACCAGCAGCTGTCTTGATCTATACATTTAATACAAGAAATGTGGCCGCTAAATAATTAATGTCTATAAGTGCCTAGCTACGAAAATGCAAAATGAAATATTAAATAGAGCTGGTACCAAATGGAAGGACTTCAGTAAGGGAACGAGTGAGAGCCATGTCACTCACTATTCCCAGGAAACAACCCCAAGGATCTGGAGCAGAATGAATCCAGGTGAATGAATTTGAAGTGCCTGGAGCAGAAACGAAGGTGGGTCACTGATATTATTGTCAGAAGCCCTGACCCTCACAAAGTGAGGAGATAAATCCCTCCCAGCAGTGACTGCCTTGCTCCCTGTGCCAAATTCAGCCCAAATTCCATCCAGACACAGCTGAGCACCTTCTGAGCCACAGGGTCTGCACTGAACATGAATAATGAAGAGTGCAGCTCATGAGGATAACAGCACAGACTGAGAAGAGCATTCAGTCTCCCTTCCCATCCCTTCAGGAGATTGTGATCCACTCCTGATGGAGAGGATGCTCTGGAGTGACCTGGGAGTAACCAGCCTTGGGTCAGAAGAAGCCATTTCCCTTATCACTGCTGGCAAGAGCTGGGGTTATTCCCTGTGTCAAGACTGAGGCAGCCCAAGCAGGATGTTGATATGGCTATCAGGAGAATCCCATGGAATAAACAGTTTGGAAGTGAACTTAAACCTCACACTCCAGAGCTCAAATTAATGGCTATTAGAGACTAAGGCAAAATTACTGTGAGTTACAGATAACCACATTCTGTCTTCTCCAGGCATTTTAAATCTTTGTCTGGCAGAATCAGCAGTTTCAGGAAGATTCATTTTTTCAGGTTTTCCTGGACATTCTTCATGAGATTTTCAGGGGGCAGAAACACACCTGTGTTTCTGCTTTTCCAGGTATCCTGATTGGAGCAGATGTGCTGTGTTCCCAGCCAGGCTGATGACCAGCAAGACACAAATGCTGTGTCGTGTGGTAGATCCAACACTGCTGGTAAATGCTGGCCTCACCATGAGTGGAGATCAGTCTCCAGAAGAGCTGGACAGGAGCCCCACAGCTCACATCTGCCTGGGAAACTCTCAGCAAACGAGCAGCAGTGCTGGGTGCTGGCAGATAAATGAGAGGAGAAGGCAGTAAAACAGGGAGATTCTGGCTCTTATGTGGGACAGATTTCCCCAGCAGGCAGAGGAGCTAACCAACACATGGGATTTTCAGGGAAAAGTAAAGACATTATGTTGATCATGAGCAGAAGGATTCAGTTCTGGGTCCAGGGCAGCTCTCCCTCACTTGGATTTCATAGTCCAGTTCAACACATCAAAAAATGCTTCCTTGAAAATCAGAAGAGGCTTTCATCTGACTCATCTCATAACTTGGGCCCACATTTATAGCTGGGTGAAATGTCCACAAGCCCGACCAAGCAAACCTTCAGCCAGCTCAGAGATGTCCTGTGCAGCTTGAGAGTGGGAAACTCTTTCACATGATGCCCTCCAAATCCTCACTACAAGGAAAGCTGGAATGCTCTCAATCATCCCCAGCTAACTGTGTATGCAGTATTTATTTCTGTATTTATTTCCAACTCAGCATTAAGCAAACGACTGCAGTGCTGTGACGTTTGTACAGTTCAATGTATCATTTTCCCATCAGCTGCCTGGCTGTGCCAAGCTGAGCAGATCCAATCCCTTTGCCACATGGAATGAATCTGCCTGCACAAGACTCAAACGTGACAATTAGAAATGGGATGGATTTCCCCAGCCCCCACAAGCAGCAAAGTCTGGAAGCCTTTAGCAGGGCTGGAGGATTTTGCTGTATTAGCAGACCTAAAGGTAAACTGGAGCTCAACCAGGAGCTTCAGCTGAAGCCCTCGTGGGAGGTGGTGTGAGGGACCCATGGGGAGGCTCTTGCCCAAGTCTTCCTGCCTTAAGCAGGACCAGTGGTCTGGCTGTGGAGCTCCAGGGTAGCTCCCAGGATGCTGCTTAGGGAGCTCCCTGCAGCCACATCCTGGTAGAAAGGTTCCAAATTTGAGAAATTGCAGAGTGGTCAGTCCCCATGGCCATTCAGCTGGTGCTTTCCTAGAAATCCATTAGAGATGAGGTGAATCCTGATCCTTTTAAAGCCAGGAGAGCTCCACTTCAGAGCTGTCTGATAGACAATTCCCAAAAGGCCATGGGAGGTACCAGCTTTGCTCCCTGTCCCCTTTGCTAAAGCAGGAAGGGCTCTCCAAAACAGCACCATGAAGGTTCAGCTGCAAAGGAAGTGCCTGACACTCTGCAAAGAGCACAGAGACACTTCCCTTTCCCAGGGTCACTGCAGGCCCTGCTTGTCTCCTGCCCATCCTGCAGCTGATGATCTCTGGGGAAAGCAGGACACTGCTCTGCAGGACAGGCTGTGCTGGCAGCTCCTTCCACAGCCAGGGATATCACAGAGGAATCCAACCTCAGCCCCTCTGCACTTGCTGAACCACGTCTGACCTTCTCTTTTGCAACCTCCTAAGATTACCTTGATCTTCTTCATGTTCCCACTGCTCCTGAGGTTGGGTTACACCCTCAGTCCTGGACTCTGGTTTAAGTCTGCCATGAATACCAGTGTCAGCTCTCCCACAGCTATCTCAGGAATGTGGCCAGCCTGATCTCCATGCTTACTCAAGGTGACATTGATTCATTCTCCCTCTCACTGCCCCGATTACATTTGCAGTGTGCTTCATAACAACCTTGCTCATCCTCCACCACCACCCAGTTCCCAGCCCTGACCTCCACCTTTGCCAGCTCTGCTCTGGGATTCAGGATTTTCTCATTGACAGGACATGCAGCCAGAGGCACTTGGAGTTTGGGAACAGGCAGAAAAGTTACATGTAGAGACGTTCAAAGTCAGGTTTGGAACTGGGGTTCTGTCTCTACACTCCAATTATTTCCTTCTCACACACCAAGCAGCAACTGGGCATAGCTTCAGGGGAGGCAAAAGAGCTGGAATGGGAGCACCATCCCCAGATCCAGAGCCCAGGAACCATCCAAAGGGGAGCATTTACATCTAAAGTGATTTGCAGGAAATTGCTTCCAGTGCCAGTCCCCTCCTGTGGGACTGCAGACTGCTCATGGCCTGGACCCACAGCACCTGGGGAGTGTCTGTGCTTGAGGCAATGCTGAAAAGAGACACCCCTGCCTAACCACCGAGGTGTTCTGTTTATACTGAGTGCCTGAAAGGTGTTTGGGCAAAAGACAAAGGTTTATAAAACTTCCAGGTCTTTGTTTTCGCCTGGGAGAGCTTAAATAAAGGATTCTGCTTTGGAAAAACTAAAAACACCAAGGGAAAAAAAATAGACAGATAGACATCTGGAGGGCTGAACAAAGCCCTCTCCTCAGGCTGACCTAGTTCCAGTGTTTGGGGAGAGCTGTGCAATCCTGTTCAACAGGAGGAACCTGCAGCTGAGGGCTGAATTCAGCCTCTCAGTAAACAAACTGAGCTCTCACACAGCAGCCCTGCACTTTTCCACCAGGGTTCCATCTGATCATGGTCACCAAGAGCTGCAAACCCTGCACCCATCGTGGAATTGGCAGCTTGGAGAAAGTGCCCTGCCAGTGATGCCAGGAGATGCCAAATAAATCCTGGCTGGTTTTTATGCCATTTCCAGGGCTGACTGAGGTGCTCGTGGCTCACAGATGGCAGCTGTCCCCAGCACAGCCCTGGGGCTCCTTCTGGGGCTCCTGTGCAGCAGAAATAGTGAGGACAAAGACCTGGGCAGTGCCTCAGAGGAGGGAATCAGCAGCTCTGCTTCATCCTGCTCCACACGTGGCCCTGGAGACACAGGTCCTGTGAAGGTGACACCTCACACCACAGCCATGGCCAAAGAAATCACTTGTTACAAAGGCAGATAGTGATAGGACAAGGGAGAATGATTTAAAATGAAAAGAGAGGAGATTTAGATTTACTCAGAGGGTGGGCGGGCCCTGGCACAGGGTGCAGCTGTGGCAGCTCCTGGATCCCTGGCAGTGCCCAAGACCAGGTTGGACACCGGGGCTTGGAGCAGCCTGGGACAGTGGGAGGTGTCCCTGCCATGGCAGGGGGGGGGATGAGATTAACTTTACAGCCCCTCCAACTTAAACCACTCTGGGACTCTGTGATTCTGTGAGATCAGCTCATAGAAACTGCATTTCACTGCCTGTGTTCTCCCAAAAGCTGACAAAATCAACACTCTCACACCTTAAGCAAAGAAATTGTTGGAATGTTGGCAGTTTTTTTGCAAATCAAAACTCTTTTTCAAGTTTAAAAAATAGGAACTAAAATTGATGGCCACGGGATCTTCTTTGCAGGCTGAAATCCATCCACAGGGTGCCCTGGCAGAGCTGGGACAAAGTGCAGGTTTGATTGGACATGGCCAAACACACCTGCAGGGATTTCTTCATACTCAACTTCACCTCTTTCAACTTGCTACTAATAGCCTGTTACCAAAACTGACTTCAATTTAAAATCATGTCACTTGTAGTAAAGATGTTATTTAGTAATGATTATTATTACAAGATTTGATTAATGAAAAGCCTAAATGTTCCCAAAATCTGGCTTTTGTTCACTCAAGAAAGGTTTCTGAAAGGCAACATTTTGTAAAGCAAGTTGCTCGAGGTATTTTGGCACAAACCCCTCCAGTTGTGCACAGGCAAACACAGTAGCAGATAAACAAAAAAGGTGTTTTGGAAACATGTGGCTCCAAATCAGTGTTTTGGCTGATTCAGAGCTGAGCTGTGCAGGTCTTGCCCAACCCAGAACAACAGAGGAGAAATTATCTCTGATAAAACAGGGTCAGAGGGATGCATTTCTGAAGTGAAATAATGAAGCCAAAGAGAAGACTGCAGGGTGACAGTGCTGGACCCAGATAAAGGGTCAAAGAGGAGGAAGCCTGTTGGTCACAAACAAAACCAGTCCCAGGCCCCTATCAGGGAGACCTTGGGGGGATGCTGGGTCCTGTAAACGCCAGCTCCAGGTCACTGTCCTTCCATTCATGGCCAGGACAATTTGTACTCTGAATTCTGCTGCAAGGGATGTGCACTCTGGACTGACAAGAATCCCAGTGTTTGCTGTGGCAGCCTCCCCTTCATGATAAAAGCTGCCCTTGGGACAATCCCATCGATCTCCTGAACAGCCAGACCTCCCTGGAGTCCTCAGCAGAGCCCCAAAACCAATTTATTTCTTATTGGGTCTTAAGACAGCTCACAGTGTGCCAGCAGACTGCAGCACATTGTGCCAGACCAAACCCACCAAACCCATATTTCTGGTGATATCTTCAACCCCCTCCCCTCTCAATATCTGCTCGATTTTTTTTTTCATTATAAGCATAAAAAAGACCGACCTAATAAAAGTAAAGGCTGAGGAGGAAAGGCAGGAATTGTCTTCAGATCTGAGCACTGAAATATTTCTTGCTCCCTCAGAGATCTTGGAGCTCTCCAAACCTTGTCAAGATCTGGTGCTATTTGGGTCTTTCTTTGCAGCAAGGCCCTAGGACATTCCAATTTTAACCAAACAAGGAAAGAAAACCCCCCAAAATCCCATTTCCTCATTGCCTCAAACCAAAAATGGATTCTTTCTCTTTGAACAAAACCTCATTACTGTAGATGAAAAATGTAAGTTTGGGAAGAAAATGTGCAGCCTGCTGATAAGATTTGTTTGGGTTTTTTGTGTGATAAAACAAACCAACAAGGCTGGGTTTAAACTTTCAAACTTTCCAGCCTACTTTGTATTTTCCTCTGCTGCTGAACTTCAGATTGCACCGGCACGGTTTGGCACCCTCCATTTGAAAAGCCAGAGATTGTTCGCTCTGGGTGCTGGGCCAGAGCTGTGCCCAAGTCCCTCCCCCCATTATCTCTCTCCCTTGCACCCTACAGATCTGAAATATGTCTATTTAGAGTGTCTAAATATGTGCATTTATTTAAAAAAGATAATAATTGATGTCTAGATAGACGATAGCCCTGCTGCTGAGGCTCACCCTGTGTGCACCCCTGGGGTCTGGGGCAGAGGTGCTCTCACCCCTCTCCAGCTCAAGCACAGGAGACAGGAACAAGACAAGGGAGTAGCAGATGTCAAACTGCCCAACAATTTCTACTGATGTTCAACCCCTTTCTCCTGTGCTTGTGAGCCTGGTGCCCACCACCCAAACCCCCCTGGAGACCTCACAGCACCTTCCAGTGCCTGAAGGGATGACAGGGAGGATGGAGCTGGGCTCCTCATCGGGACCTGGAGTGTCAGGACAAGGGGGAATGGTCTAAAGAAGATGTGAGGAAGGAATTGTTCCCTGTGAAGGTGGGCAGGCCCTGGCACAGGGTGCCCAGAGCAGCTGGGGCTGCCCCTGGATCCCTGGCAGTGCCCAAGGCCAGGTTGGACATTGGGGCTTGGAGCAGCCTGGGACAGTGGAAGGTGTCCCTGTTGGACTTAGGTGGGCTTTAGGGTCCCTTCCACCCCAAATCATCCCAGGATCGTATTTTTCTATGAACCCAGGGCAGCCCCAGGAGGTGCCACCCACGGGGCAGCTGTGCAAGGGTGGAACGGAGCCGTGTCCCAGCTGTGCTGGGCTTTGAGGGTCACTGGGAGAGGAGGGTCCTTTCTGTGCTGCTGATGAACAGAGCTTGTCCCTGCTCAGCACAGGCTGTGCCTCCCCCTGCCCCAGCAAAGGTGGCCCGGGGTGCCCAGGGCTGATAAAGACACTCTGTGCACTCAGACAAAGCCAGCTCAGGGGGCAGCAGGTCACAAAAAGCCGAGTTTCCTTCAGGGTGAGCCCGTGTAAAGGAAGAGCCAGGCTTCTTTGAGGCCAAGTGGGAACTTGTATAAAGATCCTTTCTCCATGCCCACTGGGATGCTAAAAGCTCAGAGCAGCTTTCCCAGACAAAGGGCAGCCATGAGAATGGAGTGTTCCAGGCAGCAGAGCACCCACTGCTAGGAAGTGAATCAGCCCTGATCAAAGGGAAAGGGTCACCCTTGAAGGCTGCAGAAGCCTGTCCCAGTTCCTCTCCAGCAGCCAGGACAGGTTGCACCAGGAGTCAGCAGGGAATTTTCTACTGGAATTGCTTTTTTCTGACAGAAAATTACATTATTACGGAGCAAGCTGTGACATGAGAAACACTTTTTTTTTGTTTTTTTTCCCCCCAAATTTTCATTTGGCAAATCAAAATGAAACGTTTCCTTTTGGACAAGTTTAAGCCAAGAAAGAATATTTCATTTTATTGGAGTGACTTGAAATATTCTATTTTAAAATTGCACTCTAAAAAGAAAACGGAAAATTCTTTCTCCCACATGCACCTATTTTCAATCCAGAACTGATCCCTTTGAAAAACTGCTTCCATCAAAAACCTTTCCCAGCAGCACCAGTACTGTGGACTGGGGGAGCCCTTTCACCCCAAAATGTTTGAACAAACATCCCCCAAACTCTGCACAACAAAGCAGAAAAACCATGACCCAGGCTTGCAGTATCTCCCTCCCCCTGAAGCAATCTCTTCAGCTATATCTAATGTTGCTTTAAAAAGCCTTTCAGCTCCATTAATAATCTAAACAGATACTGGGGTCTAATTAGCAGGCTAATTGGAGAGCATGGTCAGGCATGTACTCGGGCAGGAATATTTTATCAGTGCAGTGAGCAAAGAAGAATTGTTGTTTGCACCAGGGTTTTATCACTGAATTCTGCACAAGATCTCAGCCCTGTGTGCAGAGCCTTGGCCTGAAGCAGAGTTTGGCCACTGCAAGAAAGAGCCAGGCTGAGGAAAAGCAAACCCCTTGCCTTCACCAACGAGGATTTTCTACACACATGCATTAATTTCACATCCCACACACTATTTCAAATTTCCAAGCAGCTTTCCAGTTTAAATGACGTTGAGACGGGGGGTTAATTTTTCTAAGAGTTTCCAGAAGTTTCAATTATGTCATATATGTGTCACACAAATGTATAGCACAGGAAATAGCTGAATTTCAACACTTAAAATTAAAAATTTTCCAGGGTAACATTTCCCTTAGCAGCCTGAAGGAAAACATCCTCTCGTTTCAGTCCTGGAGCCTGGCATTAGATGAGAAATCCTACCACAGACATGAGGTCCTTACAGTGAGGATCTCTCACTATAAACTCATGCCCATCCCCTCTATCTTTGTGAGCAAATAATTCCATTTAAACCCCACTTTCTCTGCCTGGGAGGTTGAAACAATGACTATTCTGTAAATGCGTTTATGGATCTACCAATACCCAAGTCTGCTAAAAAATCAGAATTTCTGTTTCACTGCCTGTTTTGGCCAGTTCAGCCCCAGATTGCACCCAGGTAGGTAATGCTGCCTCGTGCTCGTGTCCCCTTGGAGCCAGGTGTCCTGCCCAGGCTGTGGCCAGCTGCTCTCACAGCAGCAAAGCCCAGCCATGGCCCCAGGGACATAGCTCGGGTCAGGAGGTGTCTCACAGGCAGTAAACATGAATTACCCTTGAACTGAAATTTTTCCATTCCATTTGAGAAATGAAACATTTCAGCAAACCCTGAGTGGAAGACACTGGCACATTTTCCTGATGGGAATTTGGTTTTTAATCAAAGTTCTGGGTTTGTGGGAAGGAGGGTTTTTTTCCACTGAAACCCCTTTAGCAGTAAATCCTTGGCAAGCTTTGCTGCTGTTATATCAAGGCCACATTTGAGTGATTTTTAAAGATGCCACAGCCTTGGGAACAGCACATTGTATTCCATGCACTGTGACAAGAGCCCGGTGTGGAAACCCAGGGTTTGTTGGATGTGTCTGGCAGCCCACGTTCACTCTGCTCAGGGATGCTCTGACTGCAGGGGAAATGCTCAGGGGCTCCAAGGGTGAGAGGCAGAAGCAGCACAGCACATCTCCATCACGCAGCCCAGCATGTGCCACCTATTTTACAACAAAAACAGGGTATCTGCACAGAAAGAGCCTCTGTTGCACACAGTCACGGGGTCCAAGGTTCACAACCACCCTGGGTGGGTTTTGGGGCAGTGCCAGTCTCCACCGAGGTGCAGGACTCGTTGGTGTTGGGTTTGTGAAGGGTTTGGCAGCCCTTGCCTGGCTCTGTCCCAGCCCTGGCTCTGGTGGCTGTTCCCGTGGGCAGCACAGGCACAGCTGGTCACCAGCTCACCCTGGCTCACCTCAGTGCCAGGCACTGACCTCCCCAGCCAAGCAAAGGCTTTGTCTCACATCAGGCAGTGGATCTGAATAAAAAACACCAACTCCTGGAATCACAGAATATCCTGAGCTGGAAGGTCCCAGAGGGATCACTGAGTCCAGCTCCTGGCACTGCACATGGCACCCCCAAGATTCTCACCATGATGCCAGAGAGGTAATGAGCACTGTAAACTGTGATTCTTAATTAGCTCTGCAGCTAATGAAGAGTCTCTGAATTTCTCTTTGCATTGTTTTGAGATGAGTTAAACCTGTTGCATGCTTTACACTGCAGATTCTATCAAGACCAAGCTTGTTGTAACAAGTGATTGTTACTTGTACTCTGCTACCCCTGAGGATTTCACAAGCCAGGAGTTGAGTTTGGAGTGAATCCCCAGTGCAAAGGAGGCCCCAATATATCTGGAACTCCTGGAACTGCCTCTGGTTCTTCTGAATTCCAACAAATATTAAATATACAGCAGCTCCTGGGATCCTGTACATAGGGTCCAAGCAGGAGAGCTGTGCAATGGCACAAACACATTTCTCATCCACCTCTCAGCTCTTCAATGGCTTTTTGAAGCCATAACTGCTACATAGCCCTTCCTTTCCCCCAGATATTCATCTTTTGGAGCTGGGGACAGTGGGGTGACCCAGGAGGCAGCAATTCTGCAGCAGTGGGAGGTGCACAGAGTGGGCACAGGAGGCCCAGGTGGCTGCATGGGCAGTCCCAGAACTCAGTTCTTGAAAGGGCTTGGAGCAATGGCCTTGTGCTCTAGTGTGATTTCTGTCTTGGGTTTGCACCAGCTTTCCTGAGCTGGAGGTTGCTTTGGGCCATCAGGTTGCCACCAAGTGGGGGTTGCAGGTCCCCAGCAGAAACAAGAATTTGGAGAGGCAAAGAGGCTTTTGAAAACACCAAAGCTGTTGAGGTCTCAGCTGCCTTCCTTGTGCAGGCACTTCTGAAAATCCCATATGATGTGTAATTAATGTGGGAGCCAAATGCCAGTGCTCAGCAAGCAGGAAACCTTCCTCTGGTGTCTGCTGAGATCCCCAGGTAAAACCTCAGCCATCACAATGTCACTGGGATGTATTTATCATTCTAATTTCAGAGTGCAAATTTCAAATTGCCGGTTTACCACTGGCAGCACAGACTGGCCTTTATCTGAAAGATAAGCTCTGAATATTGGCTTAAATCAGGGATGGGGAAATGGAGACTGCCTTGTCCTCTGCTTGTGGCTAGAGATGCGCCCGTCATTTTCACCCCAGGTGGAAAAGCTGAAGAAGAGCAGGTGAACCCCACTACATGTTGTCTGTATGTAGGGCTGTGTTGTGGTATCTTGGTATCCAGCTCTCAACTCTGACCTTTACCTCTCTGTAAAGGGAGAGGAAAGCAGGAGCACCCAGGCAGAGCGTGGTGCCTCTGGGCTCTGCTCAGCTAGGCCCCACAGCTCCGGGATGGATTCACAGAACAGGCACCAGCTGGGGTCACTGCAGCCCCAAAACTGCCCCATTCATCAGTGCCAGAGTGAGCGGGGCTCCTGATGTCCCAGCCGGAGCACAACGAGCCCCGAGGGCACAGACACCAAACACCATCGAACCAGACCAGGGTACATCTGCAGAGAGCTGATTCGCACTGGAAAAGGGAGAAAGGAAGGCACCAAAGCGTTGCCTGCTGCGGCAGCAGCACATCCCAGGGCTGGAGGATGGCAGGGTCCAGCCGGGGCCGGGGGCAAACACACACACTGTTATTCCCAGTAATAAGATGCCTGTCAACATATAAACCAATTAGGTGCAGCTTTTGTGTTCGTAACAAGGCTGGGTAAGATGCTTTCTAGGAGCAAGTGCTTTCAAGTGAAAAATAGCTTCTGAAAGAATCTGACAATTTGCACATGAGGTTTCAGTTTGCTCGGGGTTTGGTTGGGTTTTTTTCCAAATGCAAGTAATGAAAATTCTCACATTGTTTCAAACCAAGAAACTGGGTCTCAGTTTTCAGCAATCTTTCTAGTCACACACACTCACACACACACATTCTAACACTGCTGCTTTTAGCTTTTTTCCTGTCTCTCTTAATTTTTTTAATCCCTGTAGAAAGATGAAAAAGAGAGAAGAAATGAAAATCCATGTTTGAGAGAAACACACTGAAAACAATTATCTTCTTCATTTTAGTCATATGAACTTACTTCAAACCAATGGGTTTGTGTGCTTCCATGTATTACTGAGAAAAAAACCCACATTTTGGAATGGGAAGTATTTGACATTCTAGTTTCATTTTTCAAACTGCTGCTTAATCTCTGGCAGCACAGACTAGCCTTTACCTTAAAGACAAACCCTGTATTCTGAGTTAAATCAGGGATGGGGAAATGCAGGCACCCTCCTACTCTGCCTGCAGCTACAGATGGCCCCAAACACTTTTTATCCCAGGTAAAAAAGACAAAGAGAGCAAATTAGTTTGATAAACAACTTCTCAAAGAAAACTAATAACTCCTGTTAATAATGGAATATATGGTACATAAATGGAAACATCCAGCCAAGTTTTGGGTTTGGAATTCCAGCACAGAGTGAGGCTGTGTGATTTATATTAAGGAAAAAACCAAAGATGCTTCCCAAAATAAGGACCCGGCAGAGCTCCTCCTTCCAGGTACAGAAGGTCCTGGAGAGCGGCTGGAGCCTTGCTCCAGCCATACAGCTGTAAAGGTGAATTGTTATTTGTTACAGAAAACAGGAGAATTCCAGATCCTGGGAGTCTTTCCCATCTCCCTCTAGCGGTCCCGCAGCTCCCGGAGCCCGCACGGATCCGTGCTGCAGACACAGCTGTGTCTGAAGGGCAGGATCGGCCTGGAGAGCAGAGCCCCGGGGAGCAGAGCCTGCACCGAGCTGCGGATGCACAGCCCTGTTTGTACAGCCTGCACCGAGCTGCCTGTCCAGAGCCTGCACCGAGCTGCAGATGCACAGCCCTGTTTGTACAGCCTGCACCGAGCTGTGGGAGCAGAGCCTGCACCGAGCTGCGGATGCACAGCCCTGTTTGTACAGCCTGCACCGAGCTGTGGGAGCAGAGCCTGCACCGAGCTGCCTGTCCAGAGCCTGCACCGAGCTGCGGATGCATAGCGCTGTTTGTACAGCCTGCACCGAGCTGCGGGAGCAGAGCCTGCACCGAGCTGCGGGAGCAGAGCCTGCACCGAGCTGCGGATGCACAGCCCTGTTTGTACAGCCTGCACCGAGCTGCAGGAGCAGAGCCCTGTGTGCAGAGCCTGCACCGCGCTGCCTGTCCAGAGCCTGCACCGAGCTGCGGATGCATAGCCCTGTTTGTACAGCCTGCACCGAGCTGCGGGAGCAGAGCCTGCACCGAGCTGCCTGTCCAGAGCCTGCACCAAGCTGCATGTCCAGAGCCCTGCTTGCACAGCCTGGAGATTCAAAAAGTGTCTCCATTTGGCTGGCGAAGCAGCGAGATTCTGCTCCTCCCCAGGATGCTGCAGGTGGCCCTAAACCATCACCCAGCATCTCGAAATGACTCCAGAGCATAAATCACTGGGTACAGCTGAGCCATCTGCTGCTGCAGAGGAGTCAGCAGCACTGCTGGGCTGTGCCCACAGCAGCAGCTCTGCCCTGGGCTCTCCCAGCCTGCCCCCATCCTGTGGCTGCTTGGGCAGTGCAGAACCAGGAAAAGGAGACAAGGATGGGGTGAAAATCACCTTCAGGAAAACGTGTGCCTTTCACACAGGGACCACGAGGGAGCTGGTTTGTAATCGAAGGCAAATCCCAGCCCTGGCACCTGCAAACCCCTTCCAATATTTGTGTGAGTTGCAGAGACACCTTTGCTGTGGAAATGTGGTTTGGCTGAGAGCTGAGTCAGTTTGAGGAGGGAGCTGGCAGGAATGCCTTGCACAGGCATCCAGCCTCAGGAGCTCCCTGCAGAGTGATGCCAGCACCCGGCAGGGTCTGTGTGCTCCCTCCTGGGCCCACCTGTCACAGCTGAAGTGGTTTTGTTCCACCTTCCAGGATGAAAAACTCGGAGATTTGAAACCTATCCAAATGTTTATAGGAAAGGAAAACCCTCCCATCATGAGAAACAGCAAAGCCCACCACATGCAAAAGTGATTTTCAGGAACAAGTGGAATCCAGTTCCTTCATAAAATGAGAGTGAGGAAAGAGATGGAATAGTAACAGCACAGGAAAGCAAGAGGAGACAGAGCACATGGGAATCATGCTTGATGTTTGGAGACAGATATGTCTGCAGGCAGAAAGTACTCACAGCCCTGAACTTGTAGGGCTGGGAATAATTCTGCAAAGCAGCCCCGTACCTGTAGCCATTGCCTTCCATCACAGGAGGAGCCTCACAAGCATCATTGAGGCTGGAAATTCAGACTATCCTTCTATGCAGGACCAGCAAACCACAACCAGACAGCAATTCTTGCTCAGGCTCATCACAGCAAGATTTTTTCTGGTTTGTGTGCAGAAAGAGGAAGTGGAGGGGAGGGGCAGGGGGCTCAGAGCAATATGTACCTATGTATGTGAACAAATAGATTCCAATTTGAAAAAAGGATCAGTGAAGGTCTGTTCAGTGTAAATGACCTGGGGAATTCCCAAGGGCTGCTTTGAAATTCAAAGTGTTGTATTTTGAAATGGACACAGATCTTGGCGGGAAGTGGGGGAGCAGACAGTAATGGTTTAATAGACTGTGGAATGGCTATAAAAAAAGAAAGGCAGGGGGGAAGAAAAAGCAGATGGCAGCCCCTTTGCAGGAGCCATAAAATTTCATGGTGTATTTTCTATCCATGGCTTCACTGTAATTCAAGCCTTGGGGGCCAACTTTCTCTGGCAGTGGTTACTGAGGGGCCTTGGAGGGCAGAAGTAACAAAGGGTGGACACTGCTTGGGTGCACTGACCAAATGCTCCCTCTTGGGCTGGATCAGGAAACAGAAAAGAAATCATTTCAGAGAAACACCCAGGAGACTTCCCAAATGCAGCCTCGAAGTTCCAGGTCAGGGACATAGACACAAAACCCCAAAAAGTTCCAGGAAGCAGAATTGGAAAAGGGGCTCTTCACATCTACTGATGGAAAATAAAGGTCAAAGGAGATCCCTCGACACAGGCCTCATCCTGCATGGAAAAATATTTTGATTTCTACAGCTGTGTCCTTCCTTGGCCACTGGGCTCTTGCGCAGGGCACATGGTCAGGCCAGGATTGTGTCTGTCTTGCAGACAAAGCTCTCAAACCCCCAGCCTCACCAGAACCATGTTTGAGCACTGCACCCTCAGAGGAACAGTTGGGTTCAAAGGGACCTGAATGCTCATCCCATTCCAAAGCCCTGCCCTGGGCAGGGACACCTCTGCTAGACCAGGCTGCCCATCCAGACACTTGTCTCTGACTTTGGTCTAACCAAGGCTCAGCTCAGTGCCACATCTGGGTTTGGCTTTGGTTTATTTCCATTAAATTTGAACCAAGATCCCAACACGAATGCAAATAAAACAGAGGGTGACAGGTGCTGGTTTTGGTTCCTTGATCTCAGGACAGCAGTTCCTTGTCTCAAGACAGCACCTTGGTGTCAGGACACCCCACATGCAGAGCTGCCTCCAGCTCGGGGATCCAGCACAGGAGGGACCTGGAGCTGCTGCAGAGAGCCCAGAGGAGGCTCCAGGATGAGCAGAGGGATGGAGCAGCTCTGCTGGGAGGAAAGTCTGGGAGAGCTAGAGTTGTCCAGCCTGGAGAGGAGAAGCTTTGGGGTGACCTCACTGTGATCTTCCAGGACCTGAAGGGAACCAACAGGAAAGATGGAGAGAGGTTTAAAAGGGCCTGGAGTGCCAGGACAAGGGGAAAAGGCTTTCCCTTGACAGAGAGTAGGTTTAGATGGGAGACTGGGCAGGAATTGTCCCCTGGCAGGGTGGGCAGGCCCTGGCACAGGGTGCCCAGAGCAGCTGTGGCTGCCCCTGGATCCCTGGCAGTGCCCAAGGCCAGGTTGGACACTGGGGCTGGGAGCAGCCTGGGACAGTGGGAGGTGTCCCTGGGACAGTGGGAGGTGTCCCTGCCATGGCAGGAGGGCGGAATGGGATGATTTTTGGGGTCTCTCCCAGCCCAAACCATTCTGGGTTCTGATACCTCCTCACAGGTGACCTGGCCTGGTGTCACTCAGTCACCAGCTCAGAGAACATCAGCAAGCCCAGCACTGTGACACACCTGCCCTGCTGCCACTGCATCCTCTCCTGGCCAGGCACTGTCATCTGGGATATGAACACAGCAGGAGTGATTAAATGTTCATCTGTCCATGACACACAGATAAAACACAGCGATTACTGTGCTGGAAGAAATAAGGGGAGGGGTTATTTTAATTTGATCTATCTAGCAAATATATTTTGACATTGTAGTTCAAAGATTAAGCATTCCACACCCATTAGACATAAAAAGCTGTAATTAGAAATGAATGCAATGAAACCTCAATTTCCCTTCCACCTGTTTCCCAATGGAACAATTGCTGCGTGGAGAGAAAGAAAGAGAAAAACATCAGCCTTGAGAAACTGTGTTTCAATTGCATTGTTTCTAATTATTCCAAGATTTGTCTCTAATAGCTTTGCTAAACTATTTGTTTCCAAATGATATCGAAACAAGTTGGAAGATGAGAAATATTTTCTCAATGATTAATATTTTGGGTTGTTTTTTTTTAAAGAAGCTTCATCTTAAAAATTTACTACTATGAACATCTCTCTGTCCGAAGTATTTCAGAATCTTCACACAGGTGCTTGGGCTCTGCTGAAATATGCATATATGGGGTTTAATTCTTTGTTTGGGGAGGGGGTAGAGAGCAGGAGTCCTCTGCTTGCACGAGAAATCAGAGCAGCTGGAGACACAGTGAGCAAAGGAAACTTGTGCTCTCCATTAGGAGTCCAACATTTCAAAGCACTCCAGAGTCTAAAATTAGGCAGAAAAGAAAAAAAAAAAAAATCTTTTCTTATAATTTTGCTTTTGGCACAGGACACAATGACCCATTTTCTCACTGAGGTGCAAAGGAGGAAGAACAGAGAGAAGCAGAATAGTTTTTCCCCCTCCCTGTGCATCATTGGGATCCCTTTATGGCTAAAGACCTGAAACCAGAGATGCCATCATTCTGCAAATCACTTATTTCAGCTGTTTCTTTCAAAAGATCTCGCAGGTGCA
This sequence comes from Pycnonotus jocosus, assembly GCA_013400435.1. Taxonomy (NCBI): domain Eukaryota; kingdom Metazoa; phylum Chordata; class Aves; order Passeriformes; family Pycnonotidae; genus Pycnonotus; species Pycnonotus jocosus. The sequence goes on along the minus strand of VWYP01030908.1, from coordinate 185,735 downwards.
CATCATTGGCAAGGCAACAAAAGTCTATTTTTGCCATTTCTAAGCTATCAGCATCCTTAAGAATGGGACAACTGGGATTCCCACTGCTGGGAGCTGGCACCATCCCACCTGGAGAAGGGTTTGGAGAACTCTCTGCCCGTGGGTACAAACCAGCAGCAACATTTCCTGCTAATGAGCAATTCCTCAGGAAGGTTAAAGAAAAGTCAAGGTTTTCATTAAGGGCTCTGGCACCTTAATTGGTCTATTCCAACAAGTGCAATAATATTTGTGGGAAGGCCAGGCAGATAAAGGAAAAAGTAAACAAGGTCAGGAGTGTCCGTCTGAAGTAAATCCATGGATGTGTGACTGGAAAAGCTCTGCTGCTGCTGCTGCCAGGAAGGGGATGCTCACCTCCCCTCCCCACTGGCTGCAGTTTGCACTTTGGGGTAAGCTGATGCTCTCTGCTATTCAGGAATTTGCATTAGGGATGAGCAGACTTTGTGGAACGGATGACACCTCTCAGACACCCAGGGGCACAGAATGGACAGGGCCACACACCACAGACGGTGCCCCAGAGGTCCTTGACAGGCCCTTGGGCAGTCGAAATTACCCAAGAGAATTTGCTTTTCCTCTAGACTTGGATTTGTTAAAATAAAATGATCACAGAGTCACAGAACAGTTAGAGGAAAGGATTTTAGAGCTCATCCAGTTCCACCTCCTGCCATGGACAGGGACATCTGCCACTGTCCCAGGCTGCTCTAACCCCCATCCATCCTCAGATGAGGCATCCTGATAAAAGGCACTGAAAGTGTGCCCAGGAAAAGAAAGAAAACAAAACCCCCAAAATTAATCTTTCTGCAGTTTTGTGCCCCCCTTTCCCTGTTCACCTTCTCTAACAAAGTCAATTTTCCCCATAAAGGTGTGAAAAGCTGTGTCTATTGTTAGACATTATCAGTAAAATACCAGCAAGTACAAAATCTGGCACCAGGCCAGATGGCATCATCTTGTCCCCACCTTCCCCGACCCTGGCTGTCACCAGCGTTTGAGGTCTCTCTCAGCTCTTTCCAGGAGGCCCCTCCATGGTGACCCCCCAAAGGAGCCCTGCAGCCCCTGGAGCCCCTCCCTGACACAGAGCACCCGGGAAGATGAAACGGGAATGCTCAGCACGGGCCAAAGGAAGCATTTCTAATGGGAGTAATTGTCCTGTGGCGCTTCCTGCCATGCGATACAAGAGAAGCAAATAACACAGAATAATTCCTCAAAGACTCAGTCACTGACTTGAATAACAGCATCAGCTGCAGTTTCGCTGCCTAGCTCTCAGATTATGAAGGCTCCTGGTCCCCGTGCTTCAAACTAATCCCCTGCTGGGATTAGAAAAGCAAACAATATCTCTGTTTCAGTGACAGTCACAACTTCAGGTAATAAGGAGGGCTCAGGCATGGGCTGGGGAAGGAGATAAAGCAATAGTTTTGCACTCACGTCTCCAGTGGGCCACTTTAGTTATCCCAGACTATTTTCCCATGCAGTGGGGGAAGCCTGTCCCTAATGGGGATGCCTCACCTCTCCTTAAAGCCAACTGCTGAAACATCTAAAGCACCTCAGAGGGGTAAGGGGCTTTCCTTTTCCTGGACAAGCCACCACGTGTGGCTGCAGGGAGAGGCCAGGTCCCCTCACCCTCTGCCAGCAGCTCCCAGGTGGGTCAGGTCACACCTCAGCTTTGGGATGCTGAGTTCCTGTGTCCCAGCCGTGCACAGAGCAGGGTTTTGGGAACCAGGCAGCCCCAGTGATGAGGGGATGCCCTGGCCCAGCTCAGAGTGCTGCTGCACGGCCAGCTCGGCTCATCCCTGCTCCCGAGGCAGAGCCATTAGGGAGCAGCTCCTTGGTGTCCTGACAGAGTGACCTCGATGCTGCTACACCAGTACATGGGGAAGTTACACATTAGGTCATAACATTTCAGGCCCTATTAGGAACAAAAGTGCCTTTGTGAACATGCGGGTTACTGAATAACCTCCTCCATCCCCATAAAAAGCTCTGAGAGGGACTGAGCTTTTTCTTCTTTTTTTTTTTTTTTAAATCTGGTTTATATGCAAGTCAGGATCTTGGGGCTCCTTTTTGTGTCTCCACAGCTTGCTTGCCTTCCTCTCAGCCTATCAGCTATCCTCAGAGCAGGGTTTAGGTAGGACTGAGCTCCAAAACAGCTTTTGGGTCCTAAGACAAAGGGGGCTGAGATTGTGCTGTATAGAGCAGGAGCAAAAGTGTCCCTGAAACACCCAAACCCACTTATCCTTGGGTGCATTAAACCTGCTCTGTGCTGCCTGGAAAACGGGAAAACAACCAGGGTTGGTTCTGGGTTTTCTCCATAAAAATAGCAGAACCACCCTGAAGAGAGGGAAGTGGAGAGGGAAGAAGAAAATCACAACACAGGTACACATGCAGTCGTGGTGCTGCTCATCTGTTGGCACGAGATATCCCAGCCAACAGCCCTGAGGTCAGAGCCTGACCTCCTCCCACCCCACAATGGTTGGATGGGTTTGGTGATCTGGGTGACACTGGGGCACTGACTGGGCCAGCAGCAGGGTGGGAAGGTGCACACAACCTCCCAGCCCATCCCTGCCCTCTGCCACCCCTCAGGCACATCCCTCTTTAGGGTCCTGACGTGCCTGATTATCACAGGAGCATTTCTCCATCCCTGTAACCCACTGGAGAGGACCCTGAGCTGCTGTGAGTAGCAGGGTCTGGGCCTGTCCAGCAGCCCCACATGGGGCACACCTGAACCTCCCAGGCTGCTCCTCCTGCTGCTTTCCCATCTTCTGTCTCCTCTGGGCCACCTCCTGCCCAGCTTTCTCCCTCTCTGTAACAGCCATGGCTTTTATGGATTGGCTGCAGCAGAGACACCAGTGCACAGCAAGGGCTGGTGCCTCCACCCCAGCTCACGGCTGCTCATTCTCTGCAGCCCTTCCTCACACAGCCCCACCCAGAGCCCTAAAGCTGACTGAGATGGGGAGCCCTGGCACTGCAGGAGCGACCTGAGCTTGCACTCCCTCTCCCTGAAAGAGCTGAGGGGACTGAGATGACCCAGCTCCTGCTCTGGTGCTGAACTGAGCTGTCACCAGGCTCTCCAAACAAGCCCCTGTTTTCACACAGAGCCAGCTGGGTCCTCCCTCCTGCCAGGCTCCCTGCTCTCCTCCAGGAAACCTCCTCTGCACAGAGCCCTGGGAACTCCAAAGGAACAGCCCTGTGCCTTTTGACCCTCATTTCCTCCTCTGAGCCACAGGTGATTCTCTCCTAAGCAGATTTCTCAGGCCTTTCCCTTGCAGGAACCCTGAGGTTTCTGTGACTCTGATCCTGTCACTGGCATTTCCCACTGTCTGACTGTGCTGGGTCATGCTGAGCTGCCCAGGCTGTGACACTCAGCAAGGACCCACAGGCACCTCTGTCATCAAACAGTCACCCAAAATCACAGCAGGGGCAGCAGCAGAGTCAGCCCAAGAGCTCCCATCCCACGATTCCCAAAGCAGCACCCTCCCCACTGGATAATGAGCTCGAAAGCACATCTATAAATAAACGTGGGTCCTGTGTAAAGCCAATTAGAATACACTGGCATGTTATTCGAGCAGGCTGGCAGACACATTCTTTACCTCAGGTGTCAGCCACAGGAGAGTGTTACAGGGCTTGCATTACAGGGAACACTTTGTGACTTTGAGTTATATTGCACTTAGCCTGTGAGTGAAACAATAACAGCTTGGTCTATGGAGATAACACCCCAGATCAACTCCCTCCAATAAATTAGTGAAACATTCCACTCCCCAGCCCCGCAGTCTCACACCTCTAAATATCAACACAAACTTCAAGGGTTTGATGGAAAAAATGGTGTTAAGTCTCATGGTGTTTGAGGAATTTCCCAATATGCACTAAATTAACTTTCTGGCTGCAGTAACCACAGTGGTTGAAACCAGCCCCATCTGAGACAGATGCAGGGCAGGAGATACAGGCAGCTGTTTTGCACATGAAATCAGATTGAGATTAACACTTACCCTTGGAGTTCTCACTCTGGTAAAATACAGCTTCAGGAACCCCTCTGTTTAAAAATACCTCGAGTCTCTCAGTGGACTAGGATGGACAGGCTGTGAAAAGTGAAAACTAAAAATCTCCCTCCAAAAGAAAACCACTGACATGCATTCATCCTCTTTGATTCCTCTGGCTTGGCATTTGAAGGATTAGACTAAACCATGGAAATCTAGTTCAGATTCAACTGGAGAAAACCAAACACTGCTTCACTCCACTGCTGCAGGAGCACCAAGGCAGCACAAAACAGGACAGAAGGACAAGGATAAAACAAGGATAAGAGTGAAGTTTGGTACAAGGAAGTCTGTTAGTGAGGAAAAGAAATGGGAGAAAGGGAACGTTTTCATGGATACAAGCTGTAGTAGACTTGTGCACCGGGGACATTGACTATGCTTTTTTCCCATTTATTGATATTTACAATAATTTAAGATTCTGGAGGAGAGAAGGAAGAGTTCAAGTGCTGAGCAGAGTGGATCAAATGGATCAGAATTCCCTGGGCACTGGTCTGTTTTGCCCCTCCCCTGGCTGAAGGTGAGCTCAGCACTCCAGTATCCAGCCCGTGCATCCCCCTGGCCTGGCAGCACATCCCAGAGGCATCAGCTCACTTAGGGCACCGGGCAGATAACACGGGTTTGTTTGCAGAAAGGCAAAGCAATCTGTCCATAAGGATTTCTCACGCTTCACGGGCCAGCCCTGGCCAGGGAAATACAACATTAACTACACCAAAAGATATTGTTGAATGAATAAATTATAAAAGCATTCAGGGTACCTATCTGGGGTATTATTTTACACGCTGGGGCCAGGTAGGTTAAAGGAACATGTTTTGCTGTTATTGCATTCCCAGCTCTGCTTGCAGGGACTCAGCATTGCTGTGAAAGTGAGACGATGGACATGAGCTCCCTGCCTGCACAGCAGGGCCAGCACAGGATCTGCCAGTGTCACCCCCAGAGAAAGGCTGCACACGCTGCTCCCGGGCACGACAAGGGGCAGAAGAGCCCTGCAAACAAAGCTGAACATGAGGCCATTGAAACAAGTCCACAAATTGCAATTTCACAGCCCCATGCCGCCAGAGAAACCTGGCCCCCTCCTCCTCCTGCTCCTCCTCCTCCTCCTCCTCCATCCCAGCTCTGGCACAGGTACACTGGTACAGGAGCACCCGTGGATTTCCTCACACCTGAGGATTTCCAGAAGCTTTGTCAACATTATTCAATTAAGTCTCACTGCTCCTGTGTGGATGGGCTGAGCATTATCCATCACAGTTTCTTAGCTGTGGAAAGAGAGGGACAGAGTCCTTAAGTGCTTTATCTAATATTGCACAGAAATCCTGCAAGAGAAGGATTATCAGCCAGATCTTTGGATTACCAGCCTTTTTATATACAATTAATTCTTGATCAAAACCATACAGTCCACCTCAGGTTTTTGCTCACAGAAAGATTTTTAACCAAGTAAAGTTTACACAGTTGTATTTTTTCTAAGAAGAAACAAAAAGGAATAAAAAGAAAGAAAAAAAATAAAGAATAAAGGAGCCAACTACCACTTCAACTGGCAATAAACCACAAAGTTTGTGTTTGTGCTAAGAACAGTTGTTGATAAACTCACAAATCAGTTTCCTAAATAGTGCAGGGGGGAGCACCCAAAAGTCTCAATAACTGCTGACCCCAGAATTCTCTCCTTTGCTAAGCCTGAGCTCTGTTCATGGAGCAGTGGGGTGAACATCCGACCCCACAAAGCTACAGGACCACAGCCACTGCCACCACTGGGACCAGGCTCTCTCTTGGGGTGTCTTGGTGGGTGAATGCTGTTGCCTTTGGCATGATAGACCTCCCTGGGCCACTGTAAATTATTACAAAACTGTATTAATTTTGGCCTTTTACCCAGAGAAATAAAAGCTTGTTTGAGACTAAAGCCTACCCACATGCAGAAAGGCTACAAAATTCGGTGTTGGGGGTAAAAAGGCAGCTCAGAGCCAGAGGCAAAAGTGGGGATCTGCTGCTGCCTGGCAGCAAATTCAGAGTCCTCATGACAAAAGATTTTAATTTGGCCCCTGCTGCACAAGCACAGCCCCTGTGAGGTCCATCTCCCCAGGCAAGGCAGTGAATTACGTGTGCCCACATCTGGCCCCTGCGCTGCCCTGTCCATCTGTCAGCCCCCAGTGCTGGTTACCAGGGCCTGGGGAGCCCCAGCCCTGAGCACCCCCAGCTCCCCCTCGCCAGCTCTGGGGCTGGTTGCAAGGTCTATCATCCCAGCCACCTCCCAGAGGTGTTATTTGCCATCTGGAGCTGGGCAAGCATTCCCAATGAATGTATTATCCATCAAAAAACACACTTTTCTGCAAACTCAAATTGTTTATATTTGAAATAGATCCTGCTTGGGAAAAAAAATCAATAAAATAAAATTATTGGTGTTTGCAAAGCAAAATACTTTTTTTTTTTTCTTTTGAAATGGTGTCCTTGTTTTTGAGGACAATATTTATAGAAAGAATTTGAAAGAATGGAAAACTTAAATCCAACAGAATATTTTCTGGGTTACTCAGGATCAAATGGTCAAATAAAAACAAAAACAAAAACAAAAACAAAGCAATCAAATTCATTGCAATAATTTCACTCTTTCCATGCCCAAAAAGGTTCACACCAACCCCATTCAGCTTTAGCAAGTCCCAGTGAAGCCAAAGCACAGATTATGGGGCACAGACCATGGTGCAGTAGGAGAGATGTAATTGTCCCTATTCCATTCTCCCTGGAACTGTGTGGCCACAACACATTTGACCCCAAGGTTTTGGGGGCTCAGATTTCACTCCCTAATTTACACACAGACTGCACTGGGGTGACATCCATTCTCCAAGCCTTTCTGGCCCCTCAGTGCTGGTGTTGATCCCCCCATCCCTGCTTTTCCACCTCCCCAAACCAACAATGTGAGGAGCCGCAGAGGGGGCAGCTGCTGGGCCGCCCTGGAAGCCTCCCTGGGTCCTGCCAAAGCCCACCCTGCTGAACCAGCACCCTGGGCAGCCCTTCCCTTGCTCGGGGGTCTCTGCACACAGGGTGCTCCAGGATGGGAAATGAGAGTGTCATGGCACAGCCCAAGGCTTCCTTCTTCTTTAAATGTGTCCACAAAATGAAATCATTGTGACTCCAGGCTGTTTACAGCTGTCACATCTGCAGTGGATTTTGCCACTGTGGTGTTGGAAGGCTGGGTCTACAAAGAGAGACATAACATGCAAACCTTCATGATAAGGAGCCAAATAATTTGTAAATTGAGCCATAGTGTCTCTGGTGGTGTGACATTAATTTAATTCTCTTACTGCCAGGCTTAGACAGAAACACTCCTTACCTAGCTTGTGATGACAGGAAAAAGGGTAAAAACACGTAAGAAGGATCCCCAGGAAAAAAATAACTTTGGCTTTTAAAGGGACGGTGCTTCTGAGTATTTACATTTCAATGGATGGAAAATAGTTTCTCAAGTATACTTTGCCAAAATTCTCTGAAACACCCTTTTCTTTCTGTTTGATTAATCATTTCATGCTTAGAGTCTTTTAAAATACTGCTACTTCTGGAGAGCAGTAAAATGTGCATCCCCTCAGATAAATGACAAACCTTAAGATTCTGCTTCACTCTTTTACCCTTTTAGCTATTTCAGCTCCTAAATCAGTAAATACACAGCACAGATCTTCTGGCTGTGTAAGGAGAGCTGTGGATTTCAAAGACTAAAGCAAGGCTGCAAGTTCCCCTGCTTCAAGTAGGGCTGAGAAATTACAAAAGCCAATCTAATAAAAAGGCATTTCTTTCCAAGTGCTCAAGGTGATTAAAACCCAGCCAATTAAAGTTGTGATTCAATATAAAACCTGAACGTTTCCAAATGTATAAAACACCTGACACCAGCCTGACATCTGCCCTTTCACTCCAGCTTTCCATATGGAAAAGAGATCTCCTTGCCATCCCTGGGCTGCTCTGTAGCAAAGGAGTTTGGACTGAGCTAAACTAGATTTGCCTGCGAAGTCTTTGCCTTTAGCACAGGTCTTAAACACAGATTTGTTTCACTCCTCCACAATTCCTAGGGCTGCTTTACATCACATAAAAGTGCTCTACTGGCTCAGACTCCTTGGACCATCATTGTTCTGACAGAGGCAGCAGGAGATGCTGTTTGGAGACAGCCCAGGAGCTGCCCCCTGCTGCAGCCCCTTCCCTTTGTGCAGGAGGCACCCCCAGCTGCTGGGCCAGGGGTTCTCACACCGTGGTCCTGCTCAGTCATTTCAGTGGCCATTTATCAAGCTGCTGTGCAAGTTCCCCCTTGAGTCTGCTGATCCTTCCCCACCTTGCAAGCCTCTCCCATGCTGCATCTCAGCATTCTCATCTCCAAACTGAAGCTGCAGCCACAGGAAGGGTTTTCCATCCCCATTTTACTGCAGCACCTTCTCCAGATACACCATGGTCTGCACAGGATTAGTTTTACTTCACTGTGCAACTAGTTTTAAAAGATGAGTGGTCAAAGAGCACAAAGTGGCAAAAATTGGGCAGGTGCTGCCAAGGGGATCACAAGGATTGTGTGGGCACATCCTCCTTGGAGAAAGGAACAGGAGAAAGGCCCAACTTGATGCATTTTGGGTTGGATATCCAAGGATTTGGTACACAAAAAGCAGCACACACCTTCCTTGTTTTTAATGAGACCTTTGACACAACTCCCAAAAGAAAAGTGAAGATTTTCTTTTATTTTAAAAAGCATAACTGAAGCCAGAACCATTTCTCCCTTCAACTTCACTGCTTTGATCTCTGCTGAAATTATTACAGGAACAATGTCTGATGGAAGCAGTAAATCCTGACCCAAAGGGAAGCAGAGTGGCTTTCCAAGGTGCCTTGACCACCCCATTTGAGAGGCATCATATTCCTTGTGGGATGGCTGCAGGATCAGTGCTCACTGGCACCCGAGCTGTCAGCTGCAAGGGAGGGAGAGAATGGAGCTGAAACTCTGAATGAAGCAGAGCAGAGCCCCAGAGCAGGCAGGGCTGCTGTGGCCCAAGAGCTGCTGCACCGTGCTGCAGTCACAGCTCCATTGCAGCCCAGTATTATCTCCATAAGAAGGCTGCTTTATTGTATTTTCATCCAGGTAAGCTCTGTTTCTCACAGGGCAGCTCTCTCCCGCTCTCAGGGAAACCTCCTGTGTTTAACATCCGCCCTGCAGGTTAATAAATACCACAGTGTCATTTCCTCCACTCGCTGGCTTCAGCAAATGTCAAAGGGCAACAACATCGTGGCAGAAGCAGAGTGTTGGAAAGGGAAACAGCAGGGACCAATAATGTCTGAAATGGTTCTACATCCCTCATCCAAATTCTTCAAGGTTTACTTCACATCCATGGCTGTTGTGATGAAAAGCTCTGATTTAGTATCACTGTCCAATCCCTGGAAGCAGTGAATACCAGCAAGTGGCTGGTGGAAACATTTACATAGAGATTTTTTTAAAAATCAACTTTTTTGACACCCCAGACTACCTGACAGCCTCCCCCTTTTCTTGAGTTATACAAAAAATGGAGCACAGAAGGGGATTTGATTCCAAGTTTGCTAGAGAGATCCAACATTTGCAGGAGGATTCCACGTTTATGGAAGTGCTGTTACATAAGAAAGGCTCTTTTGCTCACAGGTTGGAAGCAAAAATGCAAAAAGGCAATTTGAGTCACTCAGCTGCACTCCCTGGATGGGAGCCACCCCTGCCAAGGACCAAAACCCACCAGCATCAGCTGAAATCCTTTGATGAGGGTTTCAGCAGGAGAGAAGCAGTGGGTGAGTGATAAATCATCAGCGAGGGAAGGCTCCACAGTGACCTGCTGAAGCAGAAGGAATCACTGAATGGCTTTGGAAGGGATCTTAAACAGCATCTTGTTCCACCCTGTGCCATGGCAGGGACACCTTCCACTGTCCCAGCCTCCCCAGGCCCCATCCAGCCTGGCCCTGGGCACTGCCAGGGATTCCCTGGGCACCTGTTCCAGCCCCTCACTGCCTGCAGACGGGAGAATTTTTTATAATATCCAATCCAAACCTACTCTCTGTCAGTGTGAATCCATCCCCCAGATCCTGTCACTCCATGACCCTGTAAAAGCCAGGACAGCCCATGGGTTTGGTCCATGGGTTTGGGAAAGCAAAGGCAAATGGGTGGAACAGGATCTTCCACAAGGAATGATTTTCCACCCGTTTGGCATCTCGTGACTGCTGTCACAGGCTGTGGCTGGCCAGTTCTGAGAAGAGCCCAGGAATGGATGCTGCCCCGACCTAACAGGAGCAAGGCCTCCAGGCAGGCTCCAATTAGCCAAAATTAGTCAGCTGTGGCCAGGGTTTGTCTTCCTCTACGCACCAAACAGTGTGAAAGCAGTAGCCCTTTTCTCCACGTTGCCCACTCAACCCTTTGTGGCCTCACCTCCTTCCCCAGGGAGCCTCCTCCAGTTTTGTTTCTCCCCTTCCTGAGCCGTGCCATTAATTAAAGTCTCTGAGCAGACCCATTATCATCCTGGGCAATTCTTAACTCATTAGCCTTTAAAGTTGTTGGGCTGCAGAAAAAAACCAAAAAAAAAAACCAAAAAAAAACCCCCAAAAAAGCATCCAAACCAAGCAAATGCTTAAGCACGATAAAAGGATGTTAATGTTTTACCCCACCGACAATGACTGAGTCTGTAGGACAATTATTACAGATATTTCCATGGGTTTAGTGTTACTTTTTCCTGACGTGAGGTCCTTTGCGTGGCATCTAATTAAAAATGGAGGAGTTTAATCTGCAGCCAACCTCAGGGGTTGATTTGAATTCTCCCACTGTGAACTTTCAAACATGGAAGCATGCCTGTTTGCACCTTTGGGATCCAATATCCTGCCTCTGCAATGGACTTTTCACATTTTGGCAGGCTGCATGCCCAGGATTGTGCCAGACTGCAGCATTAATAATTCACTACCTGATCTGATCTTTCAGCAGGAAACACAAGTAAAAATGACGTTAAGTGCTGCTTGGCTTCCCCTCCTCTGCCATTCTCCTGTTGTGTCTTCAGATTGTGCTTAATCTGATGGGAATTTAGTATTAAATTAACACAAAAAGTCACATTATAGGAGGTCAAAACCACATCTACAGCTGAAGAGAGAAACTGGATTTCCTGCTGAGTTTACTGTCAACACTAACATTTTAATTTTTGTTTGGATCTCTGTATAAGAAAGAGATGAAATGCGTTTAGATTAGGATGCAGGAGAGGATAGCAGAAATTTTAGATTCCTAATGAGCAATGTATTAACACTTTTCCCCTGGTTGCATGAGAAAAACAGGTTACCTGTGGAGATGAAAGGACATTTTCCTCCTCAAGGGGAAGAACTCCATTTTCTAGCAAGATTTGGGAATTTTTTTCTCGGCATTGCAAGAGAAGATAAACCTCCTCCATGAGCAAACTCCAAGACATGTTTGTGTGATTGAAAATGGTCTGAGCCATTTCTGCAGTGCTGGGTGACAGCCTGGCCCAGCCACACACACGCTCAGCTGGGGCCTTGGGGGCCACACACTCCCTAAAGCTTTCTCCAGTGACAAAACTGCTGTCCCAGGGTCCCCAACACCCAAAGTGACCCAAAAGCTTCAGCAAGCTACAAAGTGCTCCCCTTTGCAGAGCCTGGATTTTTCTTTAAACAAAATAAAACCAAACAAAATAACCAAAACAAAACAACTAACCAAACAATCAAATCCCCTAGAAAACTGAAGATAACCTCAGTTTTGACAAAACAGTTCCATTCAGGTTGTTCTGTAGAACGTGCAGTTTTTCACGTAGCTCTATGTACTTCCTATTTGATGCCTTAATTATTGCATCTCAAAAGCTATTAGAAGGAAGGGAAAATACTTTGCTTTCTCTTCCAAAATTGACTGTGCTACTGTTTAGCATTCATCCACTGTTCTGGTGCTGTTATCACATTAACACTTAGAGATCCCAAGCAAGGTCAATGCCTTTGTCTGTCAGCCTTTGTACAGTCAAGAGACAGTCCTTGCCCCAGAGACCTTAAAATATAAATAGATAAGACAGACAAAGGGAGAAAGAAAGGGAACATTTCTATCATCGTCACAGATAGGAAACGGCGAGATAAAATGGTTTGCTGGAGGTCAGTGACACAGAGCTGGGGAAAAAACACTCTCAAGTCTCTGTCGTGTGTCTTTAACCATGAAGCTGTCCAAAATAAGCCTGTGTTTCCTCCAGTTTCATTTAGGTCCCTGCAGAGATGCCCAGAAAAGGAGGCTGTAAGGAATCAGTGCAGACATTCAGGGAGGCTCAGATCCCAAGAGGAACTTCTGAAAGGGAGATGGCAGAAACAGCAGAAGTTTCACCAAAGCTGAGTCCAAAGGCAGAGACCGAAGCTGGCAAGTCTGGACTCCACTGCTGAGAACACACAGGTCCAGAAAAGCAGCCCCAGAGCTGCTCCTCAGTGCCCACATCAACAGAAAAGAGTGGGAAGTGGTGGTCAAGAAGTCACTCCCCAAGAAATGAGAGCAAGAAAAATTTAGGGCAGGATGGGATGATGCAAGAGCTTAAATTGATCTGCCTTTGGTGTGCCAATGATAGCACAAGGATATGCCTGGTTTAGTTCCACATTCTCAATAAAGGCATTAAAATGACACATTAAAAGATACATGAAAAAGACAGTGGGACCTACTTTGGGGCAGAATTGAAAGAACTGAAGAACTAAGTTCATGGTTACCCTTTACACAGCTATACAAAGTCAGAGAAGAAAAAACAAAGGGGAAAAAAACCCCAGCAGACTTTATGAGACATTCTGTAGAAGGATTTGCACTTCAGCTCCATTCAGTGACTGGTGTCTGCCCTGTCATGTGAGACTTCCCATCCTTTATTCGTTTTTCTCCTTGTGTCATGATGTCAGAGGCAGAGCTCCCCCTTTCTCCCTCACAAGCTTTATGTCCCTGTGCCTCTGGGGGCAGCTGCTCTGTGATCCACCGTGCACGGGCTGGTGGCTCTTCTCCCTGGCTGTCACATGCCAAGCAGGTAATGTTAGAAGCCTTATGCTGAAACAGAGTCTAACAGTCTGTTTAGTTAACCTAGGTTAAGTTCTGCAGTTTCTCTCTGCTGTCTCTGCCTTTCTCCAAACATAATTGGTCAAGGGAATTTGCATTTCTGTGGTTTTTTTGAAGCTTTGTCTTCACAGCGTTGTTGGTGTCAGACCACAGCAGGGACATCTACAGTGACCCATAAACTGAGCAGCAGTGCAGGAAAAAACAAGAGACATCTATTTCACCAAAACCTTTCCGTATGGGCTTTGTGCTCAGCCTTGCTGCAGGACTCTGTGCTGGCACTGCTAAAGGAGATTCCTTTGGGCATTGGAGTGCAAGAGAGGGTCCTGGTCCTCACAGCTGCTCCCAGCTGGGCTCTGCATTTCTCCCTGGCCCACAAGCAGCAGTGCCCACGGTTGCCTTGGCTGCTCCCTGGCTGTGACTCTGCCAGTTTATGCAGCCCCAGTGGGTTTGGGCTTTCCAGGGACACTGCAGAGCCACGGGCACCCTCTGCTTTCCAGACCCCTCCCAACAGGCACAGGACCACACACAGCCAGCTCTGAGAAATAAGAGGGTTTAGAGAAACATGCCCACCCCCAAAATGAGAAACACTGCCTGCCTCACATTGCACACTATCAGTTTGTCCATTCCTAAGGCAACTCTTGGAATATTTTCTTGCCTTTTCCCCTCTTTCCTCACATCTATTACTCTCCCATCCACACTTTCCCCAAACACCAATGTCTCACAACCCCTCGTCTAATTTTTCTCCCCAAACACAGAGCCTGCTGATCAGGACAAGGAGCAGAGGCCCTTCTAATTTAGAATGATCATGAAGATCGTTCATCTTGCAAGAGCAGCACCCAGGGATGCCGCAGTGCTCTGTCCTGCCTGCAGAGCCACACCTGTCCTTTGTCACAGCTGGGCTGCCCAGATATGGAATTAAATCCCAGGAGGACTGGGAGGGAGGTTATTTTATCTGTTTTCTCTTCAGAGAAAGGCAAACAGGATGGGCATTCATCAATCTTGAGAAAGAAACTTTAGCCAAGCCAAACACACAGCAGGCTCTGAAGAAACAGGATGTCCAGGATATTATGCCTGGATTCACCTTGGTACCTCCTCTTATAATAAGGACAAAATTGGAGAGGAAGTAAAGAGATGTAAGCACAGAATGAAGAAAATTTTCAAGAAGCAGTGGCCAAGTCTGTTCTAATTCAATGCAGGCTCCCCACAAGAGAAAGGGTGCTGGGACTTACTGCTGCCAACCATCACCCTTAACCCCAGGAACTTTCCACCACCCATCCTGATGTCCCACAGTGGCTGGACCAACCCATCTGTTCACCAGAGCACCCTTGCAGGGCCCACTGCAGAGAGGTTTTCCTCTTCTTTATGCTGTGGCAGTGCCCTGGTAAGATGGAGATGGGACTGGAGGAAGAGCCCACAAAGCTCCATGTGCAGCCAGACACAGATCAGGGGCAGCCAAGACAAAGAAACTTGGTGGGGACAGGAGCAGAGGTGCAGTCCCCACATCAGACATGATTTTGTGCTGGGAGTGGTGTAAGGACTGGGCACAGGTTCCCCAGAGGAGCTGTGGCTGTCCCAGTCCTGGCAGTGTCCAAGGCCAGGTTGGACAGGGCTTGGAGAACACGGGGTGGTGGAAGGTGTCCCTGCCATGGCAGGGGTGGAATGAGATGAGCTGTAAGGTCCCTTCCAAGGCAGATCTTTCTGTGATTCTGTGAAAATGTGGCTGCCAAGAGACAGGCAAGAGAGCTCCAGTGAGCACAGTCAGAAGCAAGGCTCTGGGTTCAAGGTCACTCCAGCCCTCTGGCAGGACATGTGGCATTTTGGAGCTTCTGTTGCTTCCCAGGTCTAATCAGCACAGATGGCCCCAGAAGGAGCTGTGCTCTTTGCCCTTCAGTGAGGTTCTCTTGCCAAAGGACTGGGAAGAACAGAAATATAATTAAAAAACATTGGGGAGAACTTAATGGAAATGAGTGATGGCTCCGTTTGAGCTGAAAGTCAAAGTTTTGTTTGATCTCATTTACCAGTTAGTAAATTAACCAGTTCAGAGAACTGACTACTGGCATGCACCTCAAAAGTTTATTTCCTTGCCAGTATTCTGGGGCTTGTATTCCCTTCTGTAACAATAACACTGTACAATTAGAGCTGCACTAATGCCGAATTGCAGAGATTTCACAGAAGAGAGCAAACAGACCTAATCTGACCATGCAGGCACCTATTAAAATGAACACCCCAGAGATCAGTGTAATAAAGATTTGACACTTGCAGCCTTGCCATGAGAGGCCTGTGTTTGTGCTCCAATTTTCCTCATTAAGCACTGCAGACCCCCACCCCAACCCTTGCTGCCACTCCAGCAGGTGGGTAACAACATCCCACGGAGGTTTCCCTTGATCCAATCCACCTCCTGCTTCTGGTTAAGATCTTTTAGCAACCACTGTTAATGCCAAAACACTATCATCGTCAGCTGAGAGATGTGCACATTTCTCATGGGAAATGGGAATTTGTTTTAGAGTGCTTTTGCTGGAAGAACACATTCAGTAAGAGGGGTGTCTTCCCATTTCCCACTTTTCCTGAAGAAGCAGTTCATGCTTCCTTTGGAGGTTTTCATTCTCCCAGTAAAACACAGTTTGTTTTTAAGCTGGAAGCTTTAGTTGTTTTGGCTGAAGTGGCACGTTGTTACCTCTGGGGGTTTAACAGTTTAATTTTACTGTTTTGAACAAAGATTTGAGAAAAACTTACCTAAATGGGAGCTTTTATCACAAAAGGTCATTAAAAGTTTTGGAAAACTTTTGCCTAAGTAAAAATTGCTCTTAAATAAGGCTATAGTCCTGCTCAGATTTAATTTCTCCCTGTTTATTTTATTTCGTTTCTGCAGCGTGGTTGCTGGCAGGAAATTGGAGGCAATCCCAACCTCAGATTTATTAACATACCTTTCTTGAACATGCTACTAGAGATTTATGATTGTCAGCTTTGACTTAGCAAGCATTTGAATGACAAACCTTTCAAATGGAAGAGTTTTCAAAAATCTCCATCCAGGATCAGCACCTTGTAAATCTGCCTGTCACAACTGATTCTGTTTGCACTGTTCAAATTTATTCTGATATTCAAGTTTGTACTGGAAATGGAAAGTGAATCTAAGCCCTTATTGAGAAATATTATTTTAAAATAATGGGGAAAAAAACTAAAGCAGGCTCGTGGGGGCGTTTCTGATTTTTAAATTTAAATACAAGCCAAATTTGGAAGTTTACAGAAGATAAAAAATTTACACAGGAGAATCTCACTATAGGTCACCCCACAGTGATTTTCTGTTTCCAACCAGCTCTAGAAGTCATTCAAACGTGGCAGGAAAAAGAAAAGCTGTTTTAACTGAGCACCCTTGCCCACTTCCCCCTCCCTGGGCATCTGAAGAGTGTTGATTCCCACATGGCAGGGGTGGAATGAGGAGTCTGCCTTGGCTTAGCACAGGAGAGGGGAAAAGCCTTTCCTTTGGAACTTTTGTTTTCTCGTGGCCAGAATAAACAGGACCCCAAATCAATTTACTCAGGTGAGAGCAGCCAGCCTGACACTTTATTGAGATGCCAGGCTGGAGCCAGAGGGGAGCAGCCAGGAGCAAATCCCTCTGTGGATGCACAGTCCCAGCCAGGCAGCACCACCCGCTCCCCAGGCTCATGGGCCAGGCTTGGGGCACAGGGGACACCCTGAGATTTGAGCTTCAGGAGCTCTCACGTTTTCCCTAGGGTGGAAAAGCCCAGTTTCCATTCCCAGGTGAAAGCAAGCTCATCACCCTGCTCAGCACAGCCAGTGCATCCAAGAGTCTGTGTCCTGCCTGGCTCTGGAGAGCAGCCTGGAGCCCAGGGCAGTGGGATTTTATCACAATGCCCTGTTTGCACCCAGACCCAGACCCACCATCAGAAGCCCGGGCACATCACCAGGCTCTGTGGGAGCTACAAAAGCTGCTAAGCAGATCAAGCTCTGAACAGCATCCACATTTGGAAGGGCTGCAAAGGCTTTAGAGTGCTCACCACGGTGCCCAGACCCCCCTGAGAACTCCACAGGAGGCAGCTGAGAGGGCTGAGAAGGGGAGCATCTCCCTTGAGTCCCTCAACGCCCCAGCAGTGCCAAAGCTGCTTCTGCACTGGGGGGCACAGACAGGTGAGACCACTCACCTGGAGAGCAGCTCACCTGCACAGGGACACCCACGGTCCCTGCTGGACAGGGAGAGGGATGCTGCTGGAGGGGGAACTGTATCCCTGCCTTCCTGCCAGCCTCCACGTGACATTTCTGACTCTCTAGTGAAGTATTTTCATCTGGGCTTCTTTTTTGATGTAGGACATCTCACTGTCACAGAAAATATCTCTTTTTTCTCCCTGACAATGGGCTTTAAAAGCTCTGAAAACTCACTTTCTTGTGCTTTGGTTTTGTCCTCTTTCTTTTCCTGCTGGCCCTCTGTCCTGCCCTGCAGATGAGTGATCTCTTTTCACCCTCTATTTTCCTCATTTGCCTCTAAAAAAAGGGAGATGGGAAGGGAAAATAAGGAAAAAAATTGAGAAAATATTTGGGCCAGGAGAAACCTGGTCTTCTGGAGAGCTGCAAATATTTCTCTGAGCAGCTCAATTCACCTGCTCCAAGCTGAAGGAACTGTTGGATTTCTCTTGTTTTATTCTTCTAGAAGACACTGTAAGAGGTGAGGCAAGGGAGGAGGCAGGAATGGGTGCCTCCATCCCAGGATGCTGTGGAAGAGGCTGGAGAGCTTCTGGGACACCCATGGAACACTGGCCCTCGAGTGCTGCTGGTGCTCTAATCCAGGGGTATTTGAAATTTCAATTATTTATGTGTTCATGCTGTGGGTTAATGCTGACTGACACTAAAACACTGCCTAGATTTAGCTTCATAAAATTTTTATCCCCACTATGAACTGCAAGTCTTTCTCCAATTTCATTTAAAGGAAACAGAGTATTGAAAAGCCTACTGAGGAATTCATGAGCAACTAGCTACAACCTCACTTTTCCTCCTAGCCAAATCCTGGGACTTCATTACCATGGCAACATATCATAATTTTAATTCCCTTCCTGATTGCCACTGCAGAGAAACCAATATGTGTGCTTGCTTTTCCTGCAGCCTGCCATGCACTTCGTAGTGCCTGTAAAGGTTCATGGCATTTGCTTCCCATGATCCAGAAAAGGATGCTGTGTCTTTTTTTGAGGTTAAACACCCAGAAAAGGTCGATAAAATTCAGCCAACCTGACTCAGGCAGCTCAGGCAGTGCCTGTGGTGTTGTGACCTCTGGGCATCCCAAACAGTCAGGCACAGCCCAGGGCACAGGAAGGCCCTGGAAAGAACAAGCTCCCTGTACATTGTGGGGGTTTAGGTATTACACAAGAAGGAAGAGCAGCTTCCACCATGGACAGAACTGGAAAAGGGATGAGGACCTTGTGAGGACACAGGGTCCAGAAACCATCAGTCCCTGGCTCGAGATTTCACTTATTTTGGAAATTCTCACACTCCAAAGCACTTACAGGATTATGATCTCTCTGATGGAACCTGAAATGGGGCCTGAAAAACCAACAGACTGATGATTATCTTAATTATTTATCTGGTTCACATAAAATCACTTGTTTGAGGCTGAAAAGCCTCACTCAGACCCAACAGGGAGCTGTGGCAGGGGGTCACAGATCCTTGGTGCTGCCCCACACAGCCCATGGGTCAGTGAGCCCTGCAAGGGTTCAGACAGGCTGAGCCAGGGGTGCAGGCAGTGGCTCCATCCCTTGGGCACAATCCAGCCATGCTCCATCAACCTCCAGAGCAGATTTGCTAAAGAATCCCATCCCCTTCTCCATCCCTCTTCTCCTGGGCTGAGCTCCAGCCTCCCCCTCAGTGCAAGGATGGACACAGTGGGTGTGTCTGCAACAGGCATTCCTGCGGGAATTAGACCTCTCTTTGGCAGGAATTCCTGGAGTTTATTCCCACAAATCTCCTGGAAATTCCCAGCAGAAGCTCTGTGCACCAGTGATTCGCCCATGGTGGAGCAGCCAGAAGCACAGAACCCGTGGGTAAGCTTTTCTAGTGCCCATCACGCAGAGGTAAAGGCACAAAGGATCTTCTGGAGCTTGGATCTGCTCTCTAAACTCACTTGAACTGCATTATACACGTGTATTTATCATGTGTGTGCACAGATCTAATATTTAATATATATGTATTAATAATGCCCAATTTTACTGCAGACATCTGGAGAGTCACAACTCACTTAAACACAGAAAAGGCACGGGAGATCCACCTTTCTTTAAGGGCAGGAATGAAGAAAGAGCAGGCTGAAATAGTGGGATATATGTAGCCACAAGCCAGCCTTTTCCCTCACCTCTAAAAATCCAGCCTTTCTTCTTACTGAAGGGTTAAAATTTCTGAACAGAAACCACAGGGTTTTCCTTCTTTTTTTTTTTTTTTTTCCTGAGCTTTTTTATTTAGTTACGCTTTCATTATTGTTTTTCTTCATCTAAAAAGTGATCTAAGTAATTATAATCATAAAATGGATGTGAGCAAAATGGGTACTGCGGGGTTTATAAAACACAAATTTCCCTTTTCTGGGAAATTTGTTCTCTCCCGCCCTTAAGCCTTTAAAACTCTGCCCAGACTGCTGAGGTGGCACGAACCCCACAAGGCCTGTAAGGGCTGCAGAGGAAATCACTGCAATATCCAGCTCTCCCCAGCAGATGCAGGATTGTAACCCAGCCCTGAGCACTGAGCACTGCTGGGGATGCTGCCCTCGCTGGAGTGGGGAGGGATCTTCATTCAGCACAAGATAATAAATGTCTCTTAAATGGCTTTGGCCACGCTGGACATGCACAGAAGCATCTTTGGAAGGGGTGAATCCTGCAGCTGAGCTGGACTGGCTCAAACCTCACCCATCACCAGCAGGCTGAGTGTCCAACCTGCATCAGGTAACACACACCCAGCAGGCATCAGCTCCTCACCAGAAAAGGACCACATTTGGTTTAGGCTTTTTAAATTTTTTTAAACTGTTTTCTGAAAATAATCCAAGAAAAACCTTCCTTGATGTTCACTAAGCTGTTACTGGCAAAATGTCACTGATGTGAAAACAAGGAATCTTTCTTAAAGGTTGAATACATACAAAGTGCTCCAGACTTTTCTTTTCTGCTATTCCTTTATTTATTTTTAAACTGATAACTACACTCTGCAGAAAGGGGGAATTCCACTGTGATTTATGAATGGAAAACACCAGCTCTCAGCCTGAGAGATCAGGTAACCTCCATTAAAAGCTAACTTTCATATCCAAATTACTAGAAAATCCTCAGAGTGTGTCAGGTCTGAACGCTGTGTGCCCTGGCTCCAGAGAAGCTTCTCAACCCCCTGTGCAGAGGCAGGGAAGAAGCTCAAGCCTGGCTTTTTGTCAAAATAGGACATTTCTTCATCCACAGTGTGTTTGCCACCTCAGCACAGACCTCATGGGAGATGGAGGCGTTGGCAGACGAGGTATCCCAGGTCCTGTAGTGACTGAAATGAGCTGCAGGACATCCTAAATAATTCACTTAAGGGTTATGCAGGGGGATGGACCAAAATCCTCTCCACAGATCCTTCCAGAGCTGTTATTCTGCCCAGAAAACCAATGAGGATTTTTTTTTTTTTGAGAAGACTTTACTTCATAACTGCTTCCTGTCCACCAGAGGGATGGAGCTGCTCTTCTGGGAGGAAAGGCTGGGAGAGCTGGGGTTGTCCAGCCTGGAGAGGAGAAGCTTTGGGGTGACCTCACTGTGATCTTCCAGGACCTGAAGGGAACCAACAGGAAAGATGGAGAGAGGTTTAAAAGGGCCTGGAGTGCCAGGACAAGGGGAAAAGGCTTTCCCCTGACAGAGAGTAGGTTTAGATGGGAGACTGGGCAGGAATTGTCCCCTGGCAGGGTGGGCAGGCCCTGGCACAGGGTGCCCAGAGCAGCTGTGGCTGCCCCTGGATCCCTGGCAGTGTCCAAGGCCAGGCTGGACACTGGGGCTGGGAGCAGCCTGGGACAGTGGGAGGTGTCCCTGCCATGGCAGGGGAGGCACTGAGTGGGCTTTGAGGTGCCTTTCAATCCAAAATCTTCTGGGAATCTGTGATTCACTGATGCTCAGGACACGAAGATCCAAGCCTGAGCTGTCACACAGTGTCCCTGCAGCCAGAGCAGAGAAACTGCCAGAGCCAGAGGATGGTACAGCTCACACTGGAGCAGAGGCCCAAGGTGAGGAAATTTTCCTCCTCCAAATGTTCAGAAAGCAGTGATTTACCATGTACATCTACACACAACAGGTGAGACAAGCCCCACCTTGGCCTCGTTCCATCCCACTCCATCTGCTGGGAAAGCCCTGCGGAATGACCCTGCCTCTGTCCTGGCTCTGGGGCTCAAGATCAGCACAGTCGGGTGCAGGACAAACAACCTCATCACGGGGGACAGCAGGAGCCTCTCGGGAGAGTGTGGAGCTCTGTGGAGCTCTAGGAAGAGCACAGACACAGAGAAATGCTGAGCTGATGACAGCAGGCTGATTGATCTTTGCTAAAGGTGTCAATGATCTGATTCTCTCCTCAGGTTCTCTTCCCAAATCCATAGCCAAGGGCAGAGCATAGAGTGGTTTGGACCTTTGTGGAACTCTGGGAAGGCAGAGGTAGTACAACAGCTCAGTGAAACAACATGCATTTTTACACCAAATACAAATTTTTTTTAACCTGCTGATTTTTTGGCAAAGTGAAGCAGCAAAATCAGTCAGACCTTTCATTTCTCTGACCAGCTTTAAGGGATTTGTAATATTATACTCAGTTATTGGAGAACAGGAGGAAATTGTTTGTCTGATTACAAACCTGTTATTTATTGTGCATTAATGCAGGATATTTTATCCCAGTTTTAGGGAGGTGGGGGTGGAAATCAACAGTCTTGTCCCACCAAATGACATAAACCCACTCTGATCTCAGAAGTCACCTCTCGAATACTAAAGAGCTGGAACATAAAGGCTTTTAAAGAATATAGTTTCCAATTAGGTCATTGGTTTCAAACAGAGGGTGTACTAAATTAGTAACATTTGGTGGCAAATTTCTTTGAAGTTCTCATTAATCTTGGTCTTGGATTTGAACTTTTCTTGGCAATGTTCCTTATAGAATTTGGATCCCAGTTATGTCAAAACAACTGATTAGCCCCACAGTTTGAAGGCAGGGGGGATTAGGTAGGGCGGGTGTTAGATTTCATGAAAGGCCTATTTACCTACTCGTTTAGCATGACCAAATGGGAGGGCAGCCAGCAGGGGAGGCGTGTTGGAAAGGTTCCAGCGCTCCTGTCTAATTAGGGAACTCCAGGCAAAGGGGAGCAGTGGATGTGTGAGAGCAGCCACTGTTCATAGGCAGCTGCCCACTGGCTCTGGGCAAGGGCTGAGAGCTTCCCTTGACCTGTGCTGGCCCTTCTGTGTAATCAACTGCCCACTTCCTCAGCTCTTGGGAAATTAGTGGGAAGGAAGAAATACTTTGGGGGAGCGTCTTTAGGTGGTGTCCTTTCTTCTCTGTGAATGGCCTAAAGCAAACTTCCCCCCCAGATCAATGGAACTCCTTCCATCCATTGTAACACATTCAACATCGAGCTTCTGAATAGCTCAGAATCACCAAAACCAAGAACTCTTAGGAAACTCAAAGGGAAGTTCTCAAGTAGCCTCTGTCTAAGGAGCAGTGAGTTTACTTAATTACTTAATGAGCCACAACCCAGAGGAGGAAACACATGGTGAGTCAGGGCAGTGGTGAAGCTTGAGAAGTTCTCAATAGGATCTGCTACAACGAATCAAACCTGGGCAAGCTGGTGCCCACCATGCAAATCTCCTTCCTGAGGCTCCAATTAGCCAAAGGACAAAGCAGACCCTGGGAGGCCTTTCCTGGAAATCACAACCCAGCAGCAGAGACCTGATAAGGAGAGGGCTCAAAATTGCATGAGCAAAAAGGTGCTCTGAAACGAATAAGAGACATGAAACGAGTGAGGGACAGGCTTCTGTCATCCCTGGGACACCTGGCCCCAAGGCAGGGCAGAGATCCAGCCCTGGAGGGTGCCAGGCCAGGGTTTCTCACAGCCCAGCTGGGTGCACCCAGCCCTGGCACAGCTTCGAGCCTCTTGTCACCTCCTGCAGCCACTGCTCGCTGTGGGGGTACCAGCATGGGCAGGAACAGCATTTCTGGGTGGAAAAGCTGCGTGAGGCACGAGCCAGCCTTCCCAGGGCTTGGGAGCTCCTGGAGAAGCGCTGCTCCTGCCTGTGCTGGGAAACTGCCCTGGGGAGGAAGAGGCTCGTGAGGGAACTGCACCTGGTGCAGCAGCAGCAGCAGCAACGCTTGGTAGGGAGGAATGAAGACACCAGTACAGTGCTCAGTCACCATGGTATAAAAGGGTTAAACTTATCTTTTCCTTGACAGGAAAAACCCCCAAAGCCTCGAGATTCTGCTTTAATTTGAGGAAATTGTTGCTTCTGGTCTTATTTTATGTGAGACTCTTGCTTCCACCTGTAGACAATCTATCTTAAACATTTCAGCTGTGATCAGAAAGTCTTCTCTTACAACAAAATGCAGAGAATATCTGGCCACAGCTTTGTTCTCACCATTCCTGCCATCCAGTTTTCAGCACAGATCCAGCCTCACTGGCTTTAGCAGGAACTCAATGTCAATAATGTCTGTGCCTATGCAGAGGCGTTTGCAGGATCGTGGCCACAACATTAATATAGAACTCACTTTAATAAGCCTAATTAGGGTCATTCTGCAATGGTGTGAAAAGTAGCACTGATAGTTATTGGCTGGGGAGGGAGAAATCACAAGTACTTTCCCACAAGTTGGTGACCTCAGGGTAGGACTTCAGAAATCTCTCCTATAAAACTGGAGCCACAGAAAACCAAGTTGGCTGAATTAAGAGGAGCCATGGAAATACTTTTTCTTGGGTTTTTTCCCCAGCAGAACTGTTTGGCTCTGAACCATTTCTTCCACACTTTGGGGCTTAGTAATGTCCCTCACATAACAATGTCAAAGCATGGAAGAAAATAACCAAGAGGAGGAAAAAAAAGTGTGCAAGAGACATTTTTGAAGGATTAAATTCTAAAGAAGGGAAGATTTTTAGGGTGTTCAATAGAAGTTGCACAGGTTAAAAAAAAAAGAAGTGTCTTGTGGCACTTGTTGTCTTGCCTTCTTCAGAAATATAAGCTGCAGCTGGAGGACAGGTGGCACAAATCCACTTCATTCACCATCAGGCTTTGGGACCTTGTCTTGCCACCATTAATCAGCTTTCTCAACAGAGCAGAGCCATTTCCTCTATTTTTTTCCTCAACCCTCTGGCACAGTGGACCTGCCACACAATCCCAGAAAAGTCTGAGTTTGAAGAGACCTGCAAGAGCAGCTTGTTCCATCTCTGTGCCGTGGGTGGGGACGTCTCCCACTAGACCGGGATGCTCCATGCCCGTTCCAGGCTGTCCCCAAATCAAAACAACCCAAACCCACAAGGTGCTGTGGCCCCCCTGACCCAGCACACGCACACATCTTCAGCCAGCCCAAAGGCCAGGAGCTGTCCCTGAGCACTCCCAGGAGACACCAGCAGTGATCTGAAAGCTGGATTTATCTCAGTGTCCTTTCCTGGGGTGGACCAGAGGCTTCCCTGCCCCGCGGGATGCTGCCAGTGCCTCCAGCAGGCTGAGACAAGGACGGGTGTGCTCTGCAGGAGAGGGAGGGTGGGACTGTTCCAGGCTAAAGCATTTCCTCTGCTTTGGGTTCAATTAAAAACCCTTCGGTGGCCGACAGCAGCTTCTCATCTGGCGTATCTGAAAGCACCATTTCAGCACAATTTACAGCCTTTTGGGGAAAGGGGAACTCGGTTATTTAGTAACTTGCCTGCTCGCCCTCAGGAAGGTCAGATCCTTTTGTTCCCTGCCAGAAGAGTGAGAGCTATAAACTACAGGAGGGAGAGAGTGTGGGGAGCTTGTGCTTAGAGCAGTGCACCTGGACAGCCCTGCAAAGAGCCCTGCAGTGCAGGGAGGTCAGGCATGGAGCAGTGGAACATGGTGGGATTGGTTCCTCAGAGCAGGGAGCACCCAGCAGTGCAGGAGGGCAGCTCAGGAGCTGAGCGCTGCAACACCGGGGCTGGACGAGATTTAGATGAAACCTGCAGCTTCAAACCAACAGTTCTGTGGGCACCAGGAGGGGCTGATCTCCATTAATTTCCCCTTGGTAGCCTTTTCTTTCTGTTAGGGGCTGGAAAATAGCGCAGTAAGGTTCAGGTTTTCTCCCCTCCCAGCTGCGGGCACATCAGCTTTGCTCCCAGGCTGTCAGCAGCTGCCTCAGCTTGCAGGGCACTGCAAAGCTTGTATGGGCTCACAGACCACAGAAAACCCAGGGCTAAGCCAGGAGTGAAATTAACTTGCCAAGGAGCTTCCTCCTGCAAGAGAATACTTACTAATAGATTTTGAAATAGTAAGAAAAAGAAAAGTTAGTAACATTATTTTTATAATGCCTTGTGTCCAAAGCTTCATGGATATTTAACTGTTGTCGTTTTTGACACCT
Organism: Pycnonotus jocosus; assembly: GCA_013400435.1. Taxonomy (NCBI): domain Eukaryota; kingdom Metazoa; phylum Chordata; class Aves; order Passeriformes; family Pycnonotidae; genus Pycnonotus; species Pycnonotus jocosus. Next base: position 160,124 of record VWYP01030908.1, on the reverse strand, counting down.
CAGGCAGGTTCATGTGTCAGGGACACTACAGGGAGAGAGAAGCCAGCTGATCACACCACTAATTGTTACTCTGTTTTCCCATGAACCTCGTTCAATTTCCAACCAGGAGCTTAGGGAATAAGGGTCAAGAAATCCTCCAGGCTCAGAAAATTCACAAGAAAGAGAAGGAAACAACTTCCTTTGTTGCTACACATTTGTTAACATTTCATTTCACAAGAAATCGATACAGCCCAAACATTTCTGCCAAAAACACAAAGGAACAATGGTTCAAGGGCTGCAGAACGTGGAGGGTTTTTTCATCACTTCACCAAGGTGTAAAACACTTTTCCTCTGCCTCCTTGTTTATTCTGAAAAATATTTGTCCAAGAAGAGTAGAAACTTATCTCCAGGACGTTTGCTGAGGGAAGATAGTGGATGAACAGAGACTGGAGAAAAGCATTTTGAACAGTGCAGGCGGAGATGGCAAAGCAGCAGCTCCTCCCAACATCATCCTCACCTCGGTGTGCTCACTCAGCCTGACAATCAACATCTTATTATGCAGTCCCAGTGTTCCTCTGCAATTTAAACAAGAAGCCGGTAATGGTGTGTGATCTTCAAGGTCATTTTTGGAGAGCTGTCTTTAGCCCAGTGGCCACCAGCTATTTAGGACTGAAAATGACAATTTCACTAAAGCAAATTATATCCTGGATGTATAAAACACTGCAGCAAGTGCACTGGAAATGATCAGATGGCGGATGCAGCTTGGCATATCTGATCTGTCATGTGCATGAAGGAGCTTGCTGGGATCAGGAAGCTTTGGGGTGTAGCCCTCAGAGAAAGACTTTCCCCCTTTCATTTATCTCCAGGTACACAAGTTTAGAATTGTAGCATTCTCTTCCTATTGTACCCGGATATATCAGCCTATTTAGAGTGTATTTCCTTGGAGGTTCTTTACCTTGCAAAAAAAAGAATTCATCTCTGCCACACACAGGGGAATATTACATTCTGCACATTAAAGGGTCCTTCAGCCTGTTCTAAATTTCCATTCTTTCTTTTCCCATGCTCTTATCTGAAGAGAATGATTTTCTTCCTCCATTCAGTAACTGGCTCCTGACTGCTTTAGGCAGTAATTTCCTGGGGCATCACAGCAATTCCTGTGATGATTGATGATGTCACCAAGGCCAGGCTTTGACATCACAGAAGAAACAGGTTCTTTTGGGGAACAGATGGATTTATTTATTTAGATTTAACCAATGTTGGTAAGTGCCACATTGTGTGTACTTATGAAACCATCAGGAAGGATTTTCTCACCTCATAGTGAGACAAATCGAGGTCTGGGAAAAGGAAGAATATTTGGCAGTGCATATCCAAGTCAGCTTCAAGAGAATCCTTGGAGGAATTGATGGTCTTACTGATGGTGCAGAGAAGGTGATCTAGATTCATGGGCCCACTGGAAGATGGCAGCAAGATGGTGACAAGGCTGTAGATGGGAGAGGAACATATCTAAATCGAGCTTCCAGTAATTTCCAATGGGCAACCTTTGATGCCTTTCCCCACTTCATAAAGACATCATAAAGAATGACTTGCAAAATTATCATATTGTTAATTTCTGTCCAAGTTCATTTACTCTCAGCTCTGCTTTGCAGATAACTCTAACACATCCTAAGGCAGGGCTGTGTCCCTGGCTTGTGTGGAGGTGGCAGGACCAGCTCTGGAGCAGGGTGTGCCCTTGGGCTGGGTGAGCAGCATTCAGGCTGCAGAGAATCCCGTTCACAGTGTCTGAGCAGCATGCAGATTCTCGGGCCTTGCATTTATTAACATGCCAATTTCTTGGTTAAGATGAAGGGGGAAGGAAATCTTTCTAACAAGCTTGAAAATGGGATTTTTTTTCCCTTAGTAGAATGACAGCTTTTGTATGTTAAGTGTGTTTCTTCTGGCTACAGTGCACACACAAGGAGATTCTGAGCAGCATAATGCCACATGTACAGGCTGCTGACTTAGATGCTTCACAGCAAAACACCTCATTTTCACCTAAGGTTTCTCCAGAGCAATCAGGAGAGGGCTGGATAAGCTGTGCTCCTCCTCAGCAGAGGGATGGCCATGTCCCCTTGGCTGGGCAGAGGAGCACGGGGACACCTCAGGGACACCTGGAGAAGTGCAGCAGACAGCAGTGGTGACAGCCACTGAGACCAAGAGACACTCCCAGGAGATGCTGTGCTGGGCACATCTCTGCCCTTCTTCTGCCAGCCTCAAAGCCACTGGGATCTACTCGTGTTTCCCATCGATTGCCCTTAAACCTTGAGAGGCAGCTGAGCAGCAGGAAACACACGGTTCAGGCACGTCACAATGATTTAGACCATCTCAAAATGTCCCTAAATCTTCACGTGTGGCCCAGTTTTATGGTGTCAACTGCCCCAGCACTTCAGAAGATTCCATCACCGCAAGGCTGGGAACGGGACCAATCTGCCAAGAGCTCACAGACGTGACATTAAAACCTAAAACATTAAGACCCTTCTGGGGTTTGAGTTTTCCCCCACTTCCTCTCTCACTGGGATCAGGAAGTGCAAAGAAGCAACTGTGGAAATAAAACTTAATTTCTTTTCAGAAAGTTACTTGAACTTTCGGAACCTTATGTTCATTCCCATTGAAGGCAAAGATCCAAGATAGTTATTCCTGTACTTCAACCAGGTTCAGTCATCCTTAGTAATTAAGGGCACTAGATCAAAAATTAAATTTATTGTACCAGTAGCACAACCACAATGGATCTTCATAAAATTTAACCACACAGAGAAGTGGGTTGCCTGAGATCTGCCATTCAAGCAGGCTTTATTGCATTTAAATATAGAATCATAAAAAATAAATTAAGAATGGGGATGACCCTTTGTCTACCTAGAGGCCCAGGAAAGATGTTTGCCTCTGATACAGTTTGCAAATTAGCATTTTATAGGGCCTGGGATGCTGCCTGACACACAAAATACTTTAAAATTCTGTAAATAATGTAAGTAAATTAACAAGAGATAGTGACTGCAATGAATAAAACATAAGTTAAGTACCTTTCCATTTCTTCTGAAGCCTAGAGGAAAAAAGTGACTAGATTCAGCTCTTTGGGGGAAAAAAATTGCAAGTACTTGCAATATGCGGTAGGAGAACACACAGATAATTGAGAGAAACACTGAAAAGTCAGTCTGAAGCATCTTCTATATAACTGTGGAAAAGCCAGGGGTTTGTGGCAAAGACAAGTCCCTTGGGTTGGGTTTTAGCCCTGTCTGGGCAGTCCAGCCCCCATCAAGTGCTTGTGAGGATCACCAGGGATGAGCATTTCCCCTTCCTTGCTTCCCCTGCTCGCCCTTCACTCCCCAGGTTCCTCAGAGGAGGTTGGTCACGGGCACAGCTCAGGGGTTTGTCCTTCCAGCAGGGGCTGTCAAAAACTGCCCTGCTCTTTGCAGAGCCAGTCAGAGCCCAGAGAGCCAAGGAAGAGCAAGTCCAAGTCTGGAGCTGTGAATTGTGAATGCAGCACGAAGTGCATGACCATCACCAGCCCCAAACCCATTCCCACACCAGCACAGGGCTCCCCCTGCTCCCTGCAGCCCATCTGGGAGCCCAGCACAGCCAAGATGTCCCAGCATTGTTCTGTCAACCAGGCAGCAGGTAACTGTCAGGAGATTTGTCTGGGGACAGAAGTGAGCCTGGACCTCCTTTAGATCAACCATCAGTGCCCAGTTCCTTGCACACCCTTTAAAACAGAGAACAGTGCCATGAGGATTTGGTAGGACACAGGACAAGAAAATGAGCTGCCCATCAGTGGAAAAGCACATGTCTGAGGTTGAAGGCATACAGCTGGTGAGGCATTTGGTGGACAAAGCCTCTGTTTTTCTATTTACTGTTTGGATCTGGCCTCAAAGCCCTAAGCTGACATCCCTGGCTAGGGCAGAGTGGGGATCTTGCAGCAGCATGCCGGCTTGCAGGCAGGAGCCTTATCAGATGGGCTGGAAATATGACAGCAAGAGCCTCTCCCAGGATGTTTTGGCTTGTGATCCAGGAAGAACACCTGGAAGCCAAGAGGAGCCTGGAATAGATTAAGTGAGTTGGCCAGACTTTCTCATCTTGTTAACATGCTGCAGGCTTCATTTGTGCTTTGGGCAGGGATTCAGAGTGATTCTTTATTTGATTCAAACCAGATAGTCCATCACAAATCCCAAACTCCTGCCCATATCAGCATCACCCAGACACTGTCCCTGCAGAAAACAGCCTTTGTGACAAGAGCATCTGACAAAGTCAAACAGCACACACACGCTGGGGTTTGGTTGCAGACAGAACCTAGCACGATATTCCACTTTGTCTCTCCTTTTCCACTTTTCATCCCCCTATTTCACTCTGCTACATTTAGTTTCACTGCCTCAAATCACAGGAAAATTCCAACCATGAAAGCTTCCTAATCATGCATCAGGAAGTTCAGCTGCCAGCTCCACAAGGGCAAATGGCACCAGCACCTCCTTGGAGAGCCCAGCCCAGGGCCACAACCTGTGCCATGGCCAGGACATGGCTGGGACACTGTGCCCCACCCCTCAGACAGCAGCTGCCATTACTTTCCTTCTGAACAGCAAGGTTTTTCTCTCAAATACATGGAACAGGCTCCAAGGTCTCACAGAGGTCATGTTTCCATGGGCAGCTTGTGCCTTCAGGAGGGGTGAGGCCAGGAGAAGTCAGCCCAGGTGACACCAGTGAGGACACAGGGACACACACAGAGCCACAGCTCTGTCCTCAGACCCACATCCCTGCTTCACCCAGCACTGACCAAAACCTTCTCAGGCAATACAGTGCCCCATAAGACAGACATTATTTTGAATTCAGCTGAGCAGCAATATTCAACTAAGAAAAGCATAACGTGGTGGGGGCCCAAGACAGCAACACCACAGGCATGAAGAAAGGTCTCTGTCTATGCTGTACCTAAACCAAGAGGTTCCTGGCCAGGGAAGTCCCAACATGACTGTTTGCATTTACAAGTAGAAAATAGAAGGCAAATCCTTCAAGAGAAAGGCAGCTTCTGCCCCTTCTCCTGCCATGGACCCAACATCTCATCAATCATTCCCACATGGTTCATGCTGATGCTCCATGCAGGCTCAATTACCAAACCTAGGAAACTGAAGGATTTTATCAAACACTGTTACTGCCAGATCTGCCTGTGCCTAAGGCATTGCAGTAGCTAAATGCAGTAGCTAAATGGTGTGAAATGGGGTGTATGGCCCTGCTGCTGGGACAGAGCTTGGCTCACAGGTGAGGGAATAGTTCTGACCTGCTTCCAGGGAAGCCCTATTGAGTCTCTGCACAGCCAGCTTGAACCAGGAAAGAAATTGGGTTCTACTCCAAATGTTGCCACTTTATGATTTTGGGCAAGGTGCAGTTCCATTTTTGCCTCAGTTTCTCTAATTCAATGTTAAAGTGAACCCAGCCAGGTCTGAGAATTGCCTTAATGTTCATGGGGATATAAGAGAAAAATCCAAAAACATTAAACCCTTCCCCGAACAAAAAAAAAGAAAACTAACCCAAAAAAGCCAAGCAAAAGTTTTACAGACTGATCACTATGAGGACCCAACAACTCTTTTTTTCCTTTGCAACAGCAGAAATCTGTAAAGACACTCACAGGCTCCTGCAGCTGGTAATGGGAACACATCAGAAGTGTAGGTTCCTCTGTTTAATGATTTTGGTTAAAGTTCTCCCTGCTTAAGGGCTTTTCACTTAAAGGACACAAGGATTTAAAGTTCATTGTTTTACAAGAAGATAGAATGGATTTGTTGTTGTTAAAATCATTTTCCACTGAGAACTGCTCAAATAATTTCCCTTCTCTATCCCCGCTCCCTGTTCCCAGCCCTCGTACCCCAGCAATATCAATTCAGCTCTAGCTTTGCTTAAGTGCTATTGAAAGCCAGCAGGAAAACTCCATCTGTCAGAACTGTGTCTGTTAATGTGTTTGGAAAGTCCAGTTTTCTTGTTTTCCCTTGGATTGGGACAGCAGCTCACAGTTCACTGAACCAGGAAACCTGGGGCTGCTCCTGGGTTCCCAGGTTCATTTCAGCATCTCATTGCTTGGGAGAGGATTTGTATCCAAGGAAGCTTCTGCCATGACGATGGTGCTTTCCTGGAAGACAGAGAGGCTCAGTGAACCTCAGACACAGAATTCCAGAATGGTTTGGGTTAGAAAGGACCTTAATGACCATCTCATTCCATCCTCTACCATGGCCAGGGACACCTTCCACTGGACCAGGTTGCTCAAATTTATGTGTGAATGGCTGGGCCACTGTTTTGAGGAAAAGCGTCATGAAATCCAAACCAAAGCTGGTTTTCAGGCTCAGGGACACTGGGACACGGGCTGGGCAGCCCAGGGCTGGCTGCTGACATGCACCTTACTGCTCCAGGGAAGGCAGAGCTCAAGGGGGCTGCTCAGCAAAGACTTCCATCATTTGCTATTCCTGAAGCACGATCAGCTCAGGTTACACCCAGAGCAGCTCCTGGAGGAGATCTTGACCTCAGGCACATCTGAGAAGAGCCTGATGCTGCAGAAGGGGCTGCAGGAGCTCTGCTGCAAGCCCCAAGCACAAGATGGTGCATAGGACAGAATTAATCAGTCTGCTCTGAAAAAGAAATTCTCCTTGCTAGGGAAGGAAACAGCTTTGCCTGATGAAAAATTAAAGAACCCCTGGCCTGGTGGTTTCCTCCTGGGGTGAGTTAAAGCAGCAGCCTGAAGAGAGAGGCAAACTTTTCCCCTTTACAGATTAACTGCAGATACACTGCCCATCTCAGAGTTTCCTCAACAAATTGCCCTCCTCGTTCTCCCAAAATCCAGGGGGATGTTCATCCCTTCCCCTCTCCAGAAGAGAAACAACTAAAAGAAGAACAAATCTCAGGTAAATTTCAGTTAATGTTTTGCTGAGACTGAATTCTCAGAGCTGCACCACCCCAGACTGAGCCAGCCCAGTGTTGGCTGTGCTCTCCTTGCCCTCTGCCCTTCCCAGTGGGACACCCAGCTGATCTCTGCCATCCCAGCACAGGGAGAGCTCAGGGAGAGCACTTGGCACCAGGGTCTGGCTGTCCCTGCTCCATCAACCACCACGGAGCCCCTGAGCAAACCCAGTGGGGCTGCAGCACACGGGGCAGCAGCCGTGCCTGAAGAACAAGGGGGGCTTTATTCAAACACCTGCAGTTCTGCTCCCCAACAAAAACAAGGGCACGAGCTTTCCATTTTCTTCTTTTATTACCCACCTTAAAAAGTAACACACAACCCTGGTCAGCCACGGGATTCCTGCTTTTATGGAGCCCATCCTGCCAGGCTATTGCTCCACAAGGACCTTGCTAATGCCCTTCAGAGATCAGGTTAAAAAGGAACCCCGGCCACTCCATGGGCAAGGGCTGTGGAGGAGCCATCCCAAAGGTGATCCCAGCAAAACCTAATTCTGCCTGGCCACATGCTGGTGAGGCCAAAGCAGCAATCACTCTGCATCCCAGCTGTAAAATAAAATTAAATAAAAGATCCCATTTCACCAAGGGCCTAATACTAATTTGTGTAACATTTCCATTATGCAGTGCTGCCTACAGAAAACACACACCAAAGCACTTTGACGATTTTACAGGGAGCATTCCAATAGGAAACATTATTAGATTTTCCTATTAAGCCGCTCAGGGCACGCGCTCCCTTAATAGACATTAATTACATTAGCAAGGCTGCAAATTCACTCCTTGTGGAATCCAAGTGACTTTTACAAAATTGACTCAGTCCTGAAATTTCTGTAGGGACTCAAGGAAAAAATAAAAACAGATAGAAAATTGGAACAAAGCCACTATGTCACCACTTTCTCAGCAGTGGCTTTAAAGATGTACTGGCATGTTTTGCTTTCGCATTTCCAGAGTGGAATTTTCGCAAATTTCTCCAGTTGGCAAAATAATTGGAGACAGCTCATGATATTAGAATAGTGGATTTTTTTCTCTTGCCAGTGGCAAGAATGATTGAAACAACAAAAAGACTGAGTATTTCAGTTCAGTCTTTTTGTGAAAATATTTCATATTTCCTCAGCAAGCGCTTGTGCCCTATTACATTCAACAGGGTTTTAAATACACACTTTGAGCTAACAAGACATATCCTGATTAGTCTAAATCAAGATCTAATTACAGAAGATTGTTGACAAATCATTTCAGACAACATGTAAATGCAAGCAAAACAGTACATCGCTTACACTCAACAGAATTACTCTTTTTGAAATAATTTTTTTGGGCCTGAATGTAGCAGAACCAACGTTTAAGGCTCTGCTTTCACTGACAGCTCACCTCAGCCTCAGGTTGGGATTATTCCCAGTTTTCTGTTGACTGCTGAGGGAGCCTACACATGGATTTGAGATTCCACAGCTACAGAAATTTCCTTCTGGCTCTATCACTGATATTTCAAAGGTACAATTCCTCTTCAGTTGTGCTGCCTACCCTTACATGCAGCTCTCTACCCCAGGAAGATGCAAGAACCTTTAACAGCTCGGTGGCAGCCTAAAAAACCGACCCCCAGGTGCAGGCAGGGCATGATGACCCATTCGCCAAGGGGCTGGCAGGGCTGGGGCTCCAGTGTGCCCCCAGGGACTCCAGCCCTTCCACAGGAGGGGCAGGATAACCCTTGGTGCCTGCTCCTGCCTCAGAGAGTGGCACACACCTAGCAGGTCTCACCTGGGCAGGTGACCCCCATCTCTGGGCTTGGGGCCCTTCCCACGTGCAAGCACAGTGTTTTCCCCAGATGTCCATTCCTGAGACATGGAACCTGCAGAGCTGCCCATCTCAGCAGCCAGGAGAGCCCTGCTCCACTCATGGGCTGTACAAGGTGTGAAGTTACCTCATTTTGAACCCTTCCAGGGAGAAACCAGCAAGGATAAACACCTGAGGAGGAATTTGGTCCCTGTGAGCCCTGTTGCTCTGCTGTGGGATGTCCCCATGCCCAGTGAGGTTGTCCCCAGGTGCTGTCCCCACCACCTGGGCTGTGGGGGCTGGGTGAAGGTAGGGAGCACTGGCAAGGGCAGGTATTTCATGCTGGTGTCACTGAGCACACCCAGAATCTGAACGGGCTCTGTGTGACACTGCTGAGCCCCTTGGCCCTTCCCTGACCCTTCAGCAGCTGCAGGTCGAGGGCTCTGGCTGTGTGTCCATCCCTGGGGCAGGGACGTGCCTGCAGCTCCCAGGATGCTCCAGGGAGGAGCAGCCACTCCCCAGCATCACCCTGAGGAGGCAGAGGCAGGAGACTGCTCCTCTGACAGACAGACTGCTCCTCTGACAGACAGCAGGCTCTGCCAGCACTACCCAGACAGGCTGGAGCTGAAAGGCACCATCAGCAGCCCATGTCCCACGGCTCAAGCTCTGTCATCTGGGCTAAAGTGTCATTTAGACTAATTGGCCTTTTCCAGAAGCCAAATACTATTTGTGAACCCTCCCTTAAAACTACAGGAAGCCAATGACATCCCCAGCGTGAAGTCATTCAGGTTTAAAAGATCTAAATAAGTACGTGATAACATCAACACAACTTCTGCTCCACTCCAGGAGCTGTCACCACACAGAATCACCGTTTCCTGCAGTTTTTATCATGAGATCCATTATATTTGGCATTTTTCTTCAGTCTCTGCCATAAGGATGCACACTATTAAAATACAACTCTCAGCTTTCTAATTTAATTCCACTTCTACCAGTAATAATTTGAAGGAAAACACCAAGAAGGCTCTAAAAATGGCCCAATTGTAATTAAGACCTTAGAAGTAGAAGGTAATTCAAAGCAAAACAGGCCACTCTCTCCCTGCCATCGTGCCCTCATTTGCAATAGCAAAGCTGGACTTAGAAACACATAAGATGTTACTCAGCTCAAGTGATGTGTCAGGAAGGCAGCTCTGGCTGCAGATAATCCACTGAAATCAGCACTAAACCCCCCAAAGCACTGGGCTTGGACCATCTCCAGCCTTGCATGGGGTGCTGGGACAGCTCAAGGGACCAAGCTTGGCTGGACAAGAGGAAATTGTTTCTTCACAAAACCAGAATGTTCCACCAAAGAGAGTGGATGAGTGTAATTATGCCAGGTGTTTTATCCAAAAATAAGCATCATGTGGGAAACACAAAACCTCACTCAGTACCAGCAAGCCAAAGGGCTGGGAAGGAGAGATAACCAGACAGGAAAACAGAGGTTTCTGGGCTCAGCCCAGTCAGTGCTGCCTTTCTGATGAGTTTTCCCAGTAGCCTTTTGCAATGGGAAAGAAACTGTGGATTTGAAGAGCTGATGGCACCAAGGATGGCAAAAGGAAGAACTCTTTGAAGTGTGGCTCTGCAGCACTGGGCTCTGCTCAGGACAGCCAAGGCAGAGCAGTCAGTGGCACTGTGAGGGAGAGACATTCCAGCCTGAAGGACATGTTCTGTCTGGGACAGACCATGTAGACCCCTTCCACCAGCTTTTAGAAGGAGAATGAAAGTATTTTTTAATAAATAAGCCTCCAAAAGATCCCAGGTCACTCTCAGGAGAGTCTCCTTCCCACCCTTGTCATGCCAGCTAGCACAGCAGAAGGCTGTTAAACTGCTGTTTGAAAGGGCATCATTTGGGCGCTGTAAACCTTCAGAGATCCCTCCTCACCTTAGAGCCCCTCCAGGTGGGGTGAGGGACAGCAGGGATCACCCCCATAGCTCCACAGGGACAGTCTCAGTTGGTGGCTCTGACACCAGGACAGTTCCTGCTCTCTAATCCCTCTGGAGAGCAGGGCTCCAATCCTCAGATGGGATTTGTATCTGCTTAAATGCTTTAAAGAACTGTGGGCTGAGAGCCAGGAATCCACCTTTGACTGCAGGCACAGCCACAGGCTCCCTGCCCATCCTTGGGTAAATAAATCCCACTGCACTCGTGTTCCAGGGATGGAATTTCTCCTGTCTGAATGGCAATGCTTTTGGAGACAAGCTCTGGCCATTCCACAGAGAAGCTGTCCTTCCATCCCAATGGGATTCAAAGTGACCAAACACCTCTTGGAAATTCCTGCAACAGCCACAAGGACCTTACACTCCAGGCTTCATCTCGTTCCAGCCCTGGCAGAAGCTCAGCAGCTTCCCAGGTGACTTTAGGCACCTCAATAAACAGAGGTCTGCTCTCTGACAGGGACACAGCCCTGCACTCTGCCACAAGTGTTGTCAAGCAGCTCCAGCAGCCTGTAGTCGAGCTCCCAGAAGAATCTGCCCTGAGGTGAGCCAAGGAGAAATTTTACAAATGAAGATAATAGATGTTTATGTCACACACACACACAGAGCGAGCTACGATCGCTCACCTGATAAATCCACCTTCAGCTGTGGTTGCAACAGCTTTGTCCTCCCCAGCTGAATTCGGGTCTCTCTGGCAGCATTTGTGCCACAGCAAGCAGAGCAGAGCTGCTTCTTGCCCTGCACTGAGCCATGCCTGGAGCAGGTCACAGTAACCCATGTAACAACATCTTTATCCTACAAATATTCATAAATTTCTGCAGATTTCCAGACAGAATTCATTATCTGCAGGCATTCACCAGAACATCTGGAGAAACAGGGCCAGCCACATTGTTAACATCAATCAATTCTGCTCCCTTGAAGTCAACACAGCTATGCCAGCTTGCCCTTGACAAGAACTAGTCAATCTTTTCTAAACTATAAGCTGTTCCTGAATTTACTGTTTATTCCCAGGTTACATCATTATTTAAACTTTAAAACAGGAGAGTGAAGGTGGGGAACAGCAAAAAAAGATACACAGGGACCCATCTGCAGTATCTGATCCAGAATGAACAATTCTGTCGGGGTAAGGTAAGGCACATTTGGGACCTTTGCTCTCAGGATGGAAACAACACAAAGGTGGTCTGGCAGGGTGAGCAGCTTGCCAAAACCCCCCACTGAAACGATCCAGGAGCATAAAGGAAGCCTTCCAAAACACAGAACTTTGTTTCAGCTTCTCAGTTAACCTCCTAAAAGGGTTGTGAACCTCTGAAGAGGCAGCAAAACCACCCGAACACCTGGGGCTGAAGTGTTTTGAGGTAACAATTTCAGAAATCGTTGGTCCTGAGGCCCAGATCCTCAATAGGCTTCTAACTAACACTGCAAGCAAATTGCTTCTGTAGTTTGAAGCTAGAGGCCATAGAAAACTAGTCCTCATCAGTATTCCATAGGAAAATGAGTGCCAAAGGACCAAGTTGTTATTGAAAATAGGATTTACAGAATAAGAAAAGAAAAAAAAATCATTATAAATATTTTGGAGTACCTGCAAAAAACCAAAGTTTTCAGACCAGAGCCTGAATATGTATTGGGGTACTAGAGGGAATTTCTCAGGGAGCAAGGGTAAGCTGAAGTCCTGGGTAGGAGCCTACCAGAGTTCCTGGGAAGGGAGCCTGGAGTTGTGCCATGAAACCTAAGCTGCACTCCCTGTCCCCTTTCAAGGGTGATGCAGAATTATCTAGGGATTCTCCCTTATTAAAAAGGGAAAAAAAAAATCCTTGCTTCAATGCCAAAAAGTTATATAAAAAATAATTAATGGCCAGATTAATGAGAGAGAGTAAGTCATTAGAAATCAAAAATGAGATAATTCTATTGTAGACATGAGTGATGGTGAGAAATAAATTATATTTGGCTGACACAAGTTAATTAGCTGGAATCATGGCACTTTCTTAAATTTTCTTTGGTGAAGCTTTTAAGGTTTTGACACATCAATTCCCAGCTAAATAACCTCAGTGTCAAAGCAGCCAGTTGCATCTTCTCTGCCAAGCCAGTTTTGGAGCACATTATTTTAAAACTTCATCTCCTTGTTCAGGATTTTGGTGGCTTCCAGCACATGGCCTGTAATTTCTGGCAAAAGCCCAATATCCAGATTGTCCCTGAGGGCAGCTGGTGCCAATATTCTCCCTACCAGTCCCTGGTGGAATGGGGAAAAATCAAGGCAAGAAAAATGGTGATGCCTCCACTGCTGTGAGCAGCTCAAGCAGCCAGGAACCCTTAGCACTGCTGCAGTGCTGCTCATCAAGCATCTCAGAGGACTTAAGGAGCATGAATTAAGGCCTGCAATTAGGGCTGACTTTGTAAATAGTTGCAAATAATATTCCTGGAGGACGATGCTCTCCAGTTCTTAAGCAAATTGTTCCGGTGAGAGTGGCTGATTCCTGCAATCCTATTTGTAAGCCTCTTCTCAGGGGGAAAGAGGAACCTGCAGGGGCAGAAGTCAAGATCTGAAAGTCCTGCAGTACTGAATGCTGGTCTGCTGGAAAACAGGGGAAAGCAGCAGCAGAAAAAGAGAATAAACAGCTTGGTGAGAAGAGCTCAGAGGCAGTGAGATCAGGCAGCCCACTGCGCATTTGGGACCACCTGCTCTCCCAGTCAGGCTGTAGGACCCTGCATCAATCAGGTGTTTAAAAGAAATTAATTTTAATTTGTAAATAAAGGGAGAGAATCCTGATTTATATGAAAGTCTGAGGACTTGCAAGGGCCATAAGGTATTATCCCAGCTGAAGGTACCAGCACTAACATTTGACACAGGAATTCCTCTCTCTAATAAAAAAGCCATTTAACAAGGTGCTGAACAATTGCCTTGCATAGAAACGTTTGAATGATTTATAACCAATTAGTCACTATTATTACCTTTCTAAATATATGCATTAGGAAAAGTTTTAACACCACAGAGAGAAATTGGAGGATAATAGTTTAGCTTCAAATAAAGAAATTTACAGACAGATCTAGTGGCTAGGTAACATTTTTGAAGGGGAGAAAAAAATAACAAAAGCTGCAATGCTCTGGTGGTTGGGGATCTAGGACTGCCAGCAGCACAAACTCCCAGCAATTTGAACACCAGGCACAAGGAAAATACACATATATAATAAAGACATCTTCCTGAAAACAGGGCCCAGTGAAAACCTTCTTAAACTTCAAGGTGCTTTTAAATGATTAATTTTGGCCCAAAGCTCATGTGGTTCTGCCCATGAAATCTACCAACTTTTCCAATGCCTTTGTTAGCATGGACTCAGCTCCAAGATTTACCATCACTTCTTGCCCTCACAGATCCTCTCCAGACCTTTCCCCTACAGGCTCTCCAGACGATCCTTTCTCATTTCAGCCTTCCCTCACCTTCCTCAGGGAGGTCTCATCACTCTCTGAGTGCACACAGTGCAGGGTCCTGTATCCTTTCAGCGGATTCCTCCCTGCTCTGTGTATTCCCATCCCTGCAAGGTGATGCTTCTCTGGGATGCTGCCATCAGCCCAAGCATCTTCCCTAGAAATGCCACATTCTAGGAGATGTACAACCTGGAGACCTGTTTGATTTCTATGTTAAAGAAATTGTTTCTCATTTTTCTTGTATCAATCAAGAGAAAAAGTAAATCCACCTTGGCTGCCACCACGTTTAGCAGCAATGTTTCAATACTCTCACTTATCTCTTCACCAATCCCTTTGCCTTCAGGGCCTTCCTCCTTCTGAGGTTCCCAGATCTACAAGACAACCCTTCAGCCTGTCTTCTCCAGAGCAAACCCTTCTCCATGCCCAGGACCCCATGAACCACAGACATCCTTATCCTCACCCTTGCCAGGATATTCTTGCCAAAACTGCACCCGAGAATGGTCCCCAAACCAAACTGGGGAATGAACCCCCAATATCCACAAGCTCAGGTACCATTTTTATTCAAACTGGGAATAGTTTTCAGGGACATACAGAGGACAGGGATGATGCTGAAGCCCACAAGGACTCCCTGTTCTCTTTCCTCTGCAGCACCAAACCCCCTGTGAAGGAGAAGCACCCACACTCTTTCCAACCCAGAACTGAGCAGCTCATATAAAATACAGAAATGAGGGACAGGGGTCCACGAGCTGCTGTAACATCAGGGTAAACTCAGATCCAAACCGCCTCCAGGACTGACATCTGCTGGGGCATTCACACCTGGTTTGGAACGAAATCAAGGGGAGGTGAGAATGAGGTAAGGAGCAGCTCAACTCCATCAAGCTGAGGTCATCCAGCTGTGCTGCCTGAAAGTTACATGGGAATGTTAAAGTAAAATCTACATATTTGAAAAATGAGACACCTATAGAGTGTAAGCATTTCCAGAGTTTGGGAGCAGCTAATTACAGCCCTGGCCAGCTGGAGGTTTCCAGGTTAAATTCTTCCTAAATTGCTAAATTAAATCTTGTGTTCTGTTCTGACTCCTTCTCTAGAGGGTCTCTGAAAAATGGACAATCTGAAAGAGTACCATCAATTACTCTGCACAAGATGCAAGGCTTGCAAAGAAAAATGAAATTATTTAAATTCCTTTTCAGTGGCATTTGGTACATTACATAGATCTGTGTAACTCTTCAGGTGTTGCTTTGTGTAGCACTGCCCTGGGACTCTTCTGAATTTAGTGATAATGAAGTATTATGTCAAAAATGCTGAGCGTGTAGGGAGCAACTGCAACCACTGGCTACAGAGGCTGGATCAGCTTCACTGCAGTAAGAGCAAAGCTTTGGAAAAGGAACTTGGCACTGAGGGGATTCTCCACTGCAGCTGTAAAGGACCGAGTTTGTCCTGGAGTATCCCTGAGCTCTCAGGTGTTGCAGCAGGGCCGAGGGTAATCGCCTGGCCAAGGATGAGGAGGGACGGATCGGCCCCACGCCTCTGCCCGAGGGCTCCCGGACCCTCGGCCCCGGAGAGCCTCGGGCTGCAGCGCCCCTGACCGGAGCCCCCGCCCGGGATGAGCCCCTACCCAGGATGAGCCCTTGTCCGGGATGAGCCCCTGCTCGGGATGAGCCCCTGCCCGGGATCAGCTCCTGCCCGGGATGAGCTCCCCTGCCCTGCCCGGGATGAGCCCCTGCCCTGCCCGGGATGAGC
>VWYP01030908.1:99552-144215 GCA_013400435.1 Pycnonotus jocosus | reverse complement strand
ATGAGCCCTTGTCCGGGATGAGCCCCTGCCCTGCCCAGGATGAGCCCCTGCCCGGGATGAGCCCCTGCCCTGCCCGGGATGAGCCCCTGCCCTGCCCGGGATGAGCTCCCCAGCCCCGCTCGGGCTCCGGGGCTCGCTGCAGGCACCGACAGCGGGACAGCGCTGCCAGCGCTTCGAATGAACACAGCCGTGCCTGCCGCTTCGTAAAATAGAGCTTTTATTTGTTCATACAAATAGTATGAATTATCAGAATTCCATTTTCCTAGAAACATTTTTGTCTGTGTAAAATTAATTTGTGTTGTACATACCACAAAATACTCCGTATAAGGGGTTTTTTAGATTTTCTTTTTTGTGGCTTTTTTGTTTGTTTGTTTGTTTTTCTTTCTATTTTGTTCTCTTTTTTTTACAAATTGGCTACTACACTATAGAACCATGTTACAGACAACACATCACTAATAGTTATACTGCACTTCTGAATACAGGACTGAATGAAACTCAGCCATAAATTAATGTTACAATGTGAAAAAAAAAATCAACCAACCAAACTGCTACTCACATCTCTTAATTTAAAAATAAGGAGGGGGTATATTAAAAAAAATGCACTGATTCCAATATTAGCAACCAGATGAACACCACAGATAATTCACCTTCATTGTCGTATTTGTTAGGTAAGGCTTTTTTACATTAGAAGTCTAGTGCAGACTTCATTATGAAGGATATTGAGTCAGGACTAACAATTTGCTTATGGTTAGAAGAGTTATTCCTCACTCTCTGTATTTCCACTCTCCAAGGAGCTTGCTCCACAAAAGTTCTTTGCAGCAGGGCTTGATTATACAAATTGAGCCCACACTCTGCTGTACAGCTCAGGAAGGCATTGGGATATTAAAAACTTGTTTCCAGGAAAAGTCCAAGGAAGACATTGGGGATGCCAAACTCTCCTGGCACATTCCGGAGGGAAGCATCTGGAGAAGAGCCCATGCCAACACACAGGGCCTGGAGGCTCCACCAGGGACACACTCTGGGAAGGGGCATGGCCACAGCTGGGAGCTCACCCATGGGCCAGGTGGAGACGTCAAGCTTCTTTCATGAATTGCATAAGCTACTAGAAGGAAGACTGAGGTTTTGAGAACCAAAAATCACTTGGTTTTCCACCAGGAAGTATTTTCTTCTCAGTGCCTGCAGCTACTTCCCCTCAGTCACCCAACAGTGGCAGGGTCTGGGATAAAGCAGACATACTCCTGGCAGCAGGAAACAGAGCCAGGGACCTGGCTGGAGTTGAAGCCAAACCCCTCAAAAGTGCATAGATCCACCCAGCTGCTCAGGCCTGCAGCTGGATTTTGCAGGACAGGGGGAAAGCAAGGGCTGTCAGCCTGCACAGCCCAGCACATCCCACATCCCACCTGGAGCCCCTGAGGTCAGACTGCATTGGCCCAAAGTGTCATTTCTTCACTAGAAGTGGCTCAGGGCAAGAAGGAGAACTTCCCTCTTTGTGAGAAGATGTGTTTGGAGACAAAGCCCAAGGAGTTATTTTTCATTCTGCTTACAGTAGCTTTGTGGGCAGCTCAGCCTGATGATGCTATGCTTAAAATCCCCCTTTCCTTGAGGTCACCCACATGCACTGAACCCCAAGTATGAACTCACACACAGGGTGTCAGTCCCTAAATCCCTTTGGAGTGTGACACTGCTGAGCCAACCCCAAAGGCCTCAGGTTTAAACAAAGCTCAGAAGGGCAGCTCCCTGGCACCTGCAGCAGACCCAGAGCAGAGCCTGCTCTTTGCTCTGTCTGTCAGAGCAGGACTAGATCAAGACCCAGACAGAGCAGCCCAGGCTCTGAGGAAGGTTTTCATCACCCAACAGCCACAGCAGAGAGATAGAAGGGGCAGGCAAGAGTGAGAAGGCTGCAAAAGTAAAAGAAACATTTGGGAAACACCACTGAAGGGGCCCCACCACAGCTGGGCACAGCTCAGCAAAGGGGCAGCTCCAAGGGGGAGCAATGGGTACCGGTGGAGAGGTGCAGGGCCTGGATTTCTATAGGTAGTGCATATGAAATGAGATGTTCTGCCCATTAGTGCTTTTGCTGTTTGCAGTTTCAGTCCCACTGCCCCCATAGCCACACCAGGAGCTGCTCGGTGCCGTGCACCATTTCAGTGCTGCAGGTGAGGTGTGGGGAGTGTTGCTGCCCAAAGACATCATAGCTCTGTCGCTGTTAAAAATTCAATGAGAAAATCACTTCTGCTGCCACTTTACCCTTGAAGTGCTCCAGTCAAGCTGGCAGACCCTCTGGCGGCAGTGATAAGGCATTGGACACACACAGTGCTTATCAGAACCTCCTGAGCTCACAAAACACCGGCAGAGCTCTCAGGACAGCCCCCCAACTTGTCCTGGATTCCCACAGCAGCTGGTTACACCCGAGGAGAAGGGTTCCAGTCAGGTCAATGGTTACAGCTTTGGAGCCTTCTGCCCTGCCTGGCTGCCACCCCTGTGCTCAGCCAGGGCACCCAAGGACTGCCAGGAGCACCCCAAGCCCAGTGTGCCCAGATTTCCGCTGCCTTCCTGCCTCTTGGTAAAGCAGCACTTCTTCCTGGCTCTAAGCAAAGGAAGCTCCGTGGGAGAGACCCCGGAGGGGCTGCTGGACCAAAAAGTGATGGCAACTAAGAGGGCTAAGGGGGATGCTCCCCAGTATCATGTACTGGGAGGTGCTGGGGTGGCCGTGGGGCTGGAGGTAACAGTGCCTGTGCCGTGTCCTGGGACACACTCCATGCTGGGCACGATGCCAGGCAGACACCTGAGGTTTTCTCCATGGTGCTGCTGGTGTCTTTGGTGGGTGGAGGGTGCTGCATGTGCTGCAGGCACATGCCACCTCCCAGCAGTGCCTGGCGTGCCTGGGTATTCCTGGAGCAACACTTTCTGCAGGTCGCTCTGAGCAGCACCACATGTGTCACACACAGACAACATTTTACACTTGTCCTGCAGTAAAGACTTTAAATGCATAGAGGGATGGCGGGAAAGAACCTCCTGGACAAAAAGCAGGAAGGAAAACAGTACTGAGGAGAGCTCTGCCCATGCAACAGGCTCTGCAGCTTCTGTGCTGGAAAAAGAGCACATTGCCCTCCTGGCAACCCTGAGCAGGAGCCCTATGGCTTGGGGTTCCCACGCTTGCAGTCACTGGGAAAACACACTGCTGCTCAGCAGAGGTATGTGGGGTGAGGGATGCCCAGCCTTCCCCCCACCTCACCCCACAGAAACACCCCCCAGGGCCATGGAACTAACCAGAAAACTGTGGGATGAGGGAGCACAACAGCAGAGCAGAGACTGGGACACTGGAATAGGGAAAGCAAGTGTTTATAAAGGCCAGATACCCGTAACAAAAATAAACTTGTGCTTTCCCTCCCTCCCTCCCTCCCTCCCTTCCTTCCCTCCCTTGCTTCTTTTGATTTTTAAATACAAATTTTGTTTAGGAAAAGTGGAAGCACTGTCTGTTACAAACCAAACCAAAGAGAAAGCAGAAGGGGAAGAAAACCAAGGAAAGGAGAGACATTAGAATTAAACACTGTGGAATGTTAAACAAGTTACAGGCTACCGTTCTAGCCAGTGCGGTTAGGCAGCTTAGTGAATTAATTGCTTAGGAATTAAAAATAAATTATTATAAAATAGATTTCTGTACATTTTACATACATATATATCTCTTTATATAAGCAAATCACGCTGGGCAAATAATAACAGGGGACTTTCCCATGCCAGGCTCAGTCCCAGCCGAAGTCCTGCCCTGTCATCTGGTAGAACTTCATGTTGAAGGGCCGGTAGAAGTCCCTCAGCCTCTGCACCACCTCCTGGTCGATGTCAGGGTGGGTCCTGCCTTTTGTCTTCCCCAGGCAGTGGGGTTTGCTGCTGCCCTCCGCCTTCTTCAGGCACGGGAAGCCCTTGGTCTTGTTGAAGTAGAAATGTTTGTCGGTGATGATCCTCTTGAGGCCCAGAAAGTCCTGGACCCTGCCCAGCTCCCCGGCGGGGTCGCTGATGAGCCTCTCCCCGCTGACAAAGAGGATCTGCCCGATGGGGAAGTGCAGCAGCCAGTTCTCCAGGTGCTTGGCGTAGATGCCGATCTGGATGGCGCTCCACGAGGTGTCGATCAGGCCCGTAGTCCTGTTTTTGAAGGTCAGGCTCTCGAAGGTGGGGATGTCAGGCTTCTTGGAGAGCGTCTGAGTGTAGTCCGAGATGGCTCTGGTCACGGGGTCCCGCACCACCACGATCAGCTTGGTGCCCTTGGACATGGAGGAGATGCGGGCTGGGGCCTCCTTGGTGACAAAGTAGCTGGGGGTCTTTTCCATGGTGATCTGCCCCTCCAGAGTCTTGGGCATCAGGTCCCTGCCAGCAAAACACACAGGCCATGGGTCAGAAGGGCAAGGAAGAGGAACAGAAATACCCATATGTGTTTACCTGTATGTTTACACACAGATACACAAGAATTCTTCTCCCTAAAATGCCTTCACAGGCCATCTGGATCATACAGAGAAATCCATTTCCCATTGATTTAGGGATTTGGGGGGGGATTATTATTAAAGGCCACTGTATTAGAATCCAGCTGAGTAATCCCCAGTCATCCGTGAGTGGATTAGCTGAGCTACACTCTGCACTTGGACCACGGCTGCATGAACCACACCAGCTCCAGACTGGTCAGGACGAGTCCTGAGCTGCACCAGGTGGCTATTCTGGCTCATGTCAACCCCACTGAGACCTCAGCTGCAATCCAGAGCTCATTTCCCCGTGGGAATGAGAGGATGTTACAGCAGAAAAGCAGAAGATCACTAGAGCACGTCCAGCTCACTTTCCCTCAGCATCCCAAATGCAAAACTTTTTCCAATTCAGGCAACACTGTGCCATTTTTCTCTGGCTTGCCAACAGCAGGACTTCACTCACAGGTGTCCTCTTGCACCCAGTTTCACCCCCTGCTTTACTATTGTTTATCACTTGTTTCCTCACATGAACTAGAAAGGGCAACAAGAGCTGCCGCCTGTGGCATCTTCAGCACACCCCAGTCCAGGAGACAATGAAGACACCCACCCCAGCACTGCCCCACAGGTTCCAGCAGGTCAGGATATGGGACACAGCTCCGCAGAACACAACCTTAGCACACGGGCAGGACACACCTTCACAAAGTACTTCTAAAACTTAAAGCTTTCAGCAATTCCACCTTATTCCCTGGCTATTTCTTATTAGCCACATGGGTAAAGAGTAGGGAGCTTGCAGAAATGATGGAAATGGCATGAAGCAGGAAGAGCAATTTTTTCCTATCATTCACTAGGCAAGCTAAAATATTTTAGACAGTTTGCCAGTTCTTTCCCTTTATAGCCCAAATGGACTCATTTGCTCTGGGTTATAAGACAGTTGAGAAGAAAAGGTAAAAGAGGAGTCAAGCACGAAATTAAAGCTATAAAACTTGATTAAGTTTTCAAAGCATCCACCCAGCACAGAGAAATAAGCAGTCAGTGCATGATCTGCAAGCCTGAAGCTGTGCTTCCCTCAGACACTGCACAGAGGCTGTTCCCAAGAGCCATCTCCTCCCTCATTGCTTTTATGCTTCCACAGCAAAGATCACCAGGGCTCTTGCAATTAAAACACCCACTGATAATTTGTGCTAAAGCCAAGGATTGCCCTGATTAAGAACTCAAGTGAAGAAAACTGACCAATCTGTTCTGAGGGCAAATGAGAGGGGATCCAGGAATGAGAGATCTGTTTGCAGAAAATCATACCATGTCTATGAAATTTGGTCAGTAGCTATTTATGCAACTATTGGTGAGCTCACACTGTAGCTGGTATTTTACTGCATCACCTTCTGGCATTATCTTTGTGCAAGGTGTTTACTGGCAAGGGGCACCCAGTGGCTGCAGCTCCATCCTCCATGGGAGCTGTGCCCAGAGGCTGCCCACAAAGCCCTTCTCCACAGTCCCAAGGTGAGAGACAGTCCCTGCCCCAGATCCTCACGGCACTCTGGGAGAAGTGGTGATGGACAAGCTGGACTGTGGAGGAAGAGGATATCAGCTTGTGGAAACCTCCAATCATGGCCAGAGGTGGTGGCAACCCTGAAGGCTGGGATTTCAAGTCCACACAAGTGGAGTTTCACACGCAGATAAAAATCACGCTGGTCTACCAGATGCCTGGGATGTGAGAGCTTCTGGAAGGCAGCAGCCAGTGTGTGTGCCAAAAACAGCAACTGGAATAAAACTCTGACTAATCCTTCACCTTTCTGGCCAGCTCTGCAACCCCATAATGCTGTCACAGAATAGGGCCAGTCAATAACGCTCAGAGCAACTCTTAAATTTGTCGTGGGCTGATGTAAATTTCAACATTTGCTCATTAAGTGGTGTCTCCTTTTATGGCCACATTAAACCCAAGTTCTACATCCTGCACCAATTGCTTTTCAGCTTGATTTAAGAGGTTTTTTTCCACCCATGAAGTCCTTAATGGCCTGGGATCTGCCTAGAGAGGAGAAAGCTTCCCAAAACATTCTCAGGTTACCTGTGTTGCACTGAAGCCCTTTAGGTCAGGTTCATCAGATTGCTGGATGTATGGGGCCATGAATTTTGGGACAGATTTCTCCTCCAGGACTACTACAGCCAGTATTTATCAGTCTCATGGGAATGATGCAAGGCTTATTTTTCCCCTCCTTGCACAAGAAAGGCATTGGGTAGGACTGGGCTGTGAAGCAGGAGGAAATTGCTGGGGATGGAGTGCCAAGTCAGTTGATCCAGTTGGGAAACACAGGTTCCTAATTAGCATTTCAGCAAATACAGAGGAGCACACCGTAAGTGGAAGAAAGCAGGGAGTAACTCTTTACCTGAGAGGCATCCATTAGCCTGGTATCAGCCCCTTTGCAGAGCAGTTCATCTCCTGGGCCCACACTGCAGTTGTGGCTGAGCCCTCAGTTCTGGGCAAGTCTAAACCTCCCAGATTGTTATTTTTGGAGAGATTATATTTGCCTGAATTCTTGGCAATTTAAGAACATTTTATTGGTGACCCATCACAGCAAGCACAGCAGAACAAGGCACATTGACACACCTACTGCCTTCAGGCTGGCCAACACAGGCCGAGGTGAGCAGAGGTAGAAACAGAACCTTCAACCCATCTACAAGACCTGGATCCACCAAAAAAAGCCCTCAGGCTCTTGCTCCTGGTCCCCCTGCCTTGTACCCCGCAGGTGCCAGGCACAGCCCAAAAACAAGACCCTCAAGATTGTCTCAGACTCTGCTTTGTTTGTAAAGCAGCTGCATGAAAGGAAGAGGGATGCAAGGGAAGCCAAATATTGTGGCCCATGGACGTGGTTTGAACCTCTGACAACACCACATCCAGGAAAGCAAAGCTTTATTGCATGGGCATGTCAGTTGTGAGGAGCTTTCCCATGGTTTCCATAGTCTCCCACAGAGGCACCATCCATCATGCTGGCAGCACAGACAGCAGAGCCTCAGGGACAGAAGGAGCTGGTACATTGGCTGGTCTGAACTCACAGTGGTGGAAAAAGCACCAAGAAGAATTTATTCCCATTCAAGCCACAGCTGGAGAAGGGAACTTGGCCCAGTAGAGCACTGCAGCTCCAACACAACACACTGGACCATTCATTTCGGTGGAAGGAAGACCAGACCCAGACCTGAACATATCTGCTTCTGGGGCTCCAAGACAGCAGGAGCCATGCTAAACTACAGCTGCTGCTTTGGGAGGGGGAAGAGGAGCTGTGATGGTGAGCAGGCACGATGCCCTGGCAGGATGCAGCCCCTTGGGAGAAAGCAGCGGTGTCCAGCAGAGCCCTGCTTTCAGCCCAGGGGTGGATACAGATCCCCAGGGCAGCCTGTGACTGCTGGGGAGCCTCTGCTTCCATGGAGGATTCACAGAGACATGGGCAGCTCCTGCCAGCACTGCCTGACACAAGGTGAGAAAGGCAGAGGTGCAGCTACCACTGTTGTCCGTGTGGGAGGGCAAAGGGAGATGACAGAGACAGTCAGGCTGTGGGAAACAGCGAGCTCAGCTCAGCCCCAGGGCTCGGTAGAGACACCACTGAGGGCCATAGCGGAAACTGTAGTAAAAAATATAACATGAAAACCTTAGCAAGCCATCCCTCCTGCCTTGTTATCCTCCTGCCTTCTGGCAATCTGGAGTTCAAAGGCCTCTGGAGACAGCATCTGCATCCAAATCATCCCATTTCACAGCGACTATGAACTGTCTAATCCTTTCAAACCCACAAATACTTCTGGCCTTGAGAACATCCCACAGCAGAGAGTCCCAGCACCAAAGCACTGCCTCTACCTGTCATTTGAACTCCATCCCCACTTCCCAGCTTGGGAAGGGATGAGGCACCGGCTCAGTGAGCATGGAAGAAGGCAATGAGGATGAGGAGCACCAGCAGAGTCCCAGCATCCTTGATTCCCCAGCCAGCAATCACTAGTGGGGCTCAGCACTGCTGACCAGGGCAGAGCTGCCAGCAACTGGGTCCCAGCGAGGGGAGGAAGCTGCCCTTGGAGCACAGCTATGAATTCTGCACAAAGAGCAAGCCCCTAACCCTGAGCTATTAACATGTCAAGAGGGACAGAGGAAAAGCTTTTCCTTTAATGAACATTTCCTCGGTGAAGCCTGCACCCTTCGTAGGCGAAGTGATAGGCTTAGTCTAAAGATGGATTGGCCTACTTTACCTATTAACCACTTAAACTAATGTAATGAAGGCTCTCTTCATTCAAACAGCCCTAATCCCCAGCCCCATGCAGCTCTGAAGTCTGGAATAAGGAGGGATACTAAGATGAACTCAGCCAGGCTGTTGCTTAGAGGGGCACTGGGCAGGGGATTTTATGGGTTTTTTTTAAATGCAAACTTCTCCAATGTGAAAACCGGACCCAGAGTGAGATAAATTTACAAAGTGGGGATGACAGGTGGCCACATGGTAATCCAATCCTGAAGCCTAATGCCCTTTGTGGCAGCTTTTGTCTGCACAGAGGGGCTCCAGGCTAATCTGCTGCTACTTCTCAGGGAGGAACAGGCCAGGGGGGTGAGGGGACCCCCACAACCTGATGCTGCATTATTTGCCACAGGTAGGACAGGCCAGTGCAGGGCAGAGCACAGCAGTGGTGTCTGTTTTTATCCCTGGGGATGTCTGTTGGCCCCACCACGCACCTCCTGCCACGGCCAACATCTGCTGGGATAAACCCTCCTGCCCTGCCAGAGCCCAGGGCAGGGCTGAGCCTGGGGGGCTGCAGACACCCCTGTCTGCCCGTGGCAGGGTTCACTGACAGGCTGCCCAGCCAAGGCCCAGCGCAGCCAGGTGTCCTGCTGCCCAACAGACACCTCAGAGCTGAGCAGATGAGCTTTCCTTTCCAAGGAAGGTTTCATTCTGGATATATTCCTATCCAGCACCTGGAGCCACCCAGCATCACCCTGGGAGATGTCACCCCTGCTCCAGCAAATCCAAGTAATGAGTCCCACAGGTGAGTCTTAAAATGGGGTTGTCCTGTGATGCAGCTGCAGCAGTGGCACCTTCCAGTCTCAAACCCCTCTGCTCTACACCACCACACTTCCTCAATTTCCCTCAGAAAGGTGACAAAATTCTCCCAGAGGAGATGAACAGCTGTGTAAGGGGTGTTGCAAAAGCAGAAGTGCTCTTATGGTCAGGATAAAATACCACAGCACCTGGATGCAGCTATGAGATGCAGGCTGGGGAGCACTCACAGTCCTCACAGCAGCTCTGTCAGCAAATACAGCAAGAACCATCTTTAGTGCAGAATTTCTAGATTTTTTCCCCCCACATCTGTTCCCTAGAAGCAAGGAAAACATGGGAAATGGGAGGAAAAGGAAGTCAAACTATTTTGGACATCAGCCACATTCACGTCAGATTCAGGTCTGTAACCCAGAACCATTTGCTTTGCAGCCCAGCACTGCACACACAGAGCATCCAACCTATTTCTGGCCAGTTTCCACCCCATACCTCACTGATGTTTCAAGAAGACAAAAGGTGATTCCTTTTCAGAAAACCAAATTTTGACAATCTGATTTTTTTTTCCTGGGGAAAGTTCTCCCCAAATCCTCCCAAGAGGCTGTCCAAGAAACTGCATAAATTAGATTGAAAAGTTACGGTGAGAAGGTGAATAGAAATACAGGTAAACACCTGTAAAAAAAAGGTAAACACCAAAGTTCTTCTCTCATCCTATGGGAAAACAGCATGTTGCTGTCAGAAATCAGGAAAAATGGACAGTGCTGGTAAGAGCAGCCAGGGGCTGTATTAAAACCACACAGCTGTAGCCCTGTAGTGGCACCTGACCATGAGCAAGAGCTCAGAGATGCTCTGATAATCAGAACCTCAAAGCATCACCAGCTGAGCTCCTGAGGCCACCACACTGGTCCCACCCTGACCCTACCAGGCCCTTCTCCCCGCATGTCTGATCACAAAACCACTGAATTCCAGCAATATTCCTTACAAGCAAGAACCTGACCTTGCTCTGGGAAAGACTGTTAAAGTAATAAAGCATTTTAATTGCTTTCACACAAACCTGCCACCTGCACACAGGTCACCTGGCTTCAAAATTTCCTTCTTGGCTTTGACTCTGCTTTCTGGTGGCAGCAATGGGATGGGGGAATGAGGGAGATGGAGGAAGAGGAAGAAATAGAGAGAAGAAGCGATAGCAAATTCCTCTTTGGGGGTGTGAGTGCTTGCTGCTTTATTATTTGATACATCATCTTACCAACATTTTTCTTGGCTCCAGCTGCTGTTGCACCACAGACCCGTACAGTAGCAGGCAGTCTCTCCTCTTTTTATGATCAGTGGTAAGAGCAACATGTGTGCCTTTGTCTCAAGCAGAAGTTTGTTGTTTGGGTTGGCAAATTATACAACAATAAAAGAGAATGGCTGGGAACCAGCCTCGGCCTTTTTGAGATGGATGTAACCCTATCCAGCTCCGTCAAACACTCGCCACAACGATTACACAAACCAGATGATGGGAATTAATGAACTTTAGGGGTGAGGATGGAGTAGGTGAAGGAGGAGGGAAAGGAGGAAAAAGATACCTCAGCCTGAAATTAATGTTTTTTCTCACCCTCCTTGCTCCTTGCCCCCAAATCCGCTAGGTGCTCTTCACTTGTTGGGGAATTTGGGGGATTCAAGGAGGGAGAGGACAGTAATGGTATGTGGAGAGTGCCCATCATGAAGGGACTTCAACGGGACCAAAGAGCCACAGGCAGCATCACCACATACCCCACAGGAGCAGACTCTGGCCTGGCTGTGGAGTGTGATCTGTGCTCCTTTGATGCAGATAAAAAACCCATCAAAGGTTTGGGGAGTGGGGAGATGCAGGGGAGCAGCAGATGGCCCTTTCGTCCCCACTCCACGTGGCACAGCACCAAACAGCCCAAACAGCAAACCAAAGCAAGCAGTGCCCCAAGGAGGGGGCAGCACGCTGCTGCAAATATCAGGGTTTAGGGTTGTTTGGGTTTTTTGGGGAGTGTTTAGGTTTTTGGGGTTTTTTTTTGTTGTTGTTTGGAGTTTTTTGTTGGTTTTGTGGGTTTTTTTGTTTGTTTGTTTTTAAATAAAACACTTTATCCACCTCTTCAAAAGTCACTGCATTCAAATCAGACCTAGGAGTCACCACAGAGGCTTGACCTTCTCTATGCTGGGACACAGGAGCTAACCCAGCCACAGAGCTGAACAGAGAGTTTGCAGCAGCATCCCAGCACCAACCTGGACAAAGCATGGCCTGATCCATGGACAGAGCCGGGAGGGAACAGCAGTGGGTGTAATGAGCTCCACCAGCCCCCGCTGCAAAGGCTGCCTCTTACCCTGTGCCAGACAAAACACATCTCTTACCCAAATGCCTCCCCTACTGCATGAGACTAAATGGGTTAATTAGAAGCAGTCCTCACAACCAAGATAAGACATGCTGTCCCTCACAGGGCTGCTGCCTTCAGAAGGCAGCACAAAGTGCCATATGTGCTGTACCACAGAGCTGCAACCTATAGGGGAGGAATAGCTCAGCAGAAATACTTGGTGAAAGTTTTGCCTGTCCCAGTCCTTGCACCATCACACCAGCCCGTCCCTCCCTCCATCCCCAGCCTAGCTCTCAGTCCAGTGAGTCCATACCTTCCCCCAAGAAATCTCTTTGCCAGGCTGAGCACTCCCAGGTTACTCGGTCATTCCTCAAATAGAAACTCCTCCAGCCCTACAGAACAAACTCAGAATGTTGCCACTGTCACTGGGTAGGATCATGCACCAACTGAACGCAGGCTGCAGGGATGTGGAGCTTTCTTTGCATTAGGAAGGGACAAATTTCCAATTGTTTTTCACCTCTTCCCCAAATAACAGCACGAGATGTTAGAACTGCTAAGCAAGAACTTTCCCGCCTCCTTTGCTGGAGCCAGGCAAGATATTCATCAATGTCCCCAGTTCATTACACGGGCCCTCCTCTTCTCTTTATGTAAACACGGAAGCCTCTTTCTACTCCCCACCATACTTAAAAGCTCTGAACTTCCACTAAATAATTATCTTCACTGGGGGGAGAGGAGCAGCACTTTACATATCAAAGGGCTGCTTTGAAGGGATTTACAATAATTTAAGATGAAATGGTAAATATTCTATTCACTCCAGTTCATCTCCAGTAATAATTATAATCCTATTAGCAAGGTCTCAAGAAAGTGATTGCATTATCATCTAGTGAGCATCTATGTGGATTTCTTGGAGGGTGGGATGGGGGAGGCCATAGGCAAGTAAAGAAGGAAAAGCAACAAAAGATGCAATTGCCAGCATCTCCCTTCCCCCAGCAGGATTTGGGCTCCATTGTCCCGATGCTTCAATAGTGCTTTGCTCTGAAAATAAGAGCTTTTGAGCGCAGCAAGGGGGTGGGGCTGAAATGAGCATCTTATTCCTCTCGGTCAGCGCCGCTCCCCTTTCATGGCCGAGGGTCCCCCCTGGTGCCGCTCCGGCGACAAAGAGCGCCCGGAGATGCTCCTGCAGCCCCGGACCGGCGGCAGCGCCACAATTAAAAGCTAATTGCTGTTTATGGGTGAGTTCTTTAGAATATTGCCCAGCATCACTGGGCTGTGCCGTCCACTGGTCAAGTCATGTGAGATTACTCTAATCTGCCTCCATTTCCCCCAAAAAGGACAAAAAGACTGGTTTTATTTAAAAGCAGAGCAGGGAGAGGGAAGTTCTCAGAGTGAAACTCCTAATTTAAGGGGGAAAAAATCCCCCGAACTCAGCAGGAAATATGACTGAGCTAACGGGCAAACTGGGACTAGAGCCCCTTTATCAGCAGATCGCAGCACCAACTGTCTACACCAAACTGTGTTTTATTCCTGCTGCATGACACCTCTTCTACACCCCGCTGGAGTGTTTAACTGGAATTTATCCCTGCAGGAGTGCCTCAGTTGCACCAGTGTAATCCTCTTCTCTCCCTTCTGGCACCTGGAGGCCACCAGCGAGTCCCCAGCCCTTCCACCAGAAGCAGCTCTGCTCGCTCTGGGAAATCAGCAACTACTCCAGAGCTGCACCATTTGCAGGCTTGTAACAAGCCAAGATTACTGTCACAGTGTGCAAGAGTTTATTGCAAAGCTGTAGAAACCTTTTCTCAATAAATTAGATAGACAACAGCCTGAAACAGAGGAAGGAGGAAGAATTTTAGGCATCCAGACAGATTTCAGTGCTTACAACCCATTCCTGCTAAAAAATAAATTCTCTGGACTGCTCTGCCTTTTGCAACCAGAAAGACCAGCAACTTCTCCTCCCTCAAGAATTTATAGCCTAAAGTTAACATTATGTGTACTAACCTTCTACTGTGTAAAGATTTGATAGATCCACTTGCAGATTCATTGCAAGACAGAGCTCTGCTCTTGAAGAGCGTTCGTTCAAAACACCCTTGCACCAGAGGCAGGATTTCTTGAACTCAGGTGGCACTTTACCTAGGTAGCACCAATCCTGCCCTCATGGGGGGCTGAAACCAGCATCTGGACTGCGTCAGCACCTGCAAGCACAGTACATCCTTGTCCAGGAAAAAAACCAGCAAAGTAAGAGAGTCAAGGTCTGGAGTTACTGGCTTAATGGTGGNAAAAAAAAAAAAAAAAAAACAAACACCCCACAGCTCTTCAAGGCTAGCCCAGAGCAAGCCTGTGCAAAGGAAGCCTGGCTTGGAAGAGGCTTAAAAGCAGATGAAGAAGTCATAATGGTGGGATACCCAAAACATATCCATGGTACCCAGGTGACAGGAGGGTGTCCTGCAGCAGAGGATGTGGGACTAACACAGAGACTCTGAGCTCAGGGGTTTGGCTTCAACTCCTTCAGGAGAACAACTGGGCTGCTCCCACAAGCCCCAACCAAAAGCCCACTCCTTGCTGTCAGCTTTCTTGCCCCACAGCAGCCACTCAGTCATGTCCAAGAGGCACCAATGCCCACTGCTCACACCACAGCCTCCTCCCTCTTATGCCATCCCTGCCACCAAGGCTCAGGCACAAACCCCCAGTGTGGCAGGAGCACCAGCCAGCGCTGGTGGCACCTTCAGCCATGAGTCCATAGCCCCAAACAGCTTCCACACCCATCAATTTGCTCTCTTAATTGTAGCAACAGCACTAATCCTCTCAAAGATGTTAAACCACCCCAGGCACTGCTCCTCACAGGTCTCCAAGACATCTCTCTTCCTCCTAGGTCTTGGGGAAATGTTTCCTTGCAGCAAAAGGAGCAATATAATCAGGTTAAGCCCCAGAGATCTGAGGATCTGGGATTTGGGGGAGGCAGAAGTGGATATTGAGACACACAGATCTGGCACTGCAGAAAGAGTACAGCCTGTTGGCATTCTGTCCTAGGAGCACCAGGTGATTCAGGAATTTCAATGCAGGGGAGATGGTCACACCTCAGACCCCCCAGTCATCTGTATGGCAGCAACACACTGCCACACTGTTTCTGTAGCCCTGCTGCAATAGGGAAGTTTCCCAGAAAAGGAGTCGATTCAAGAGAGCCTCTGGTTTGGGCCATTCTAGGGTGGGGTCCATGCCAGTTACATAGATACAGATTTTTATGGCACACACTCATAAATTAACTTTCTGGTTGAGTAATCATGCAGTTACCATGGCAGGAGCCTCTCTCCAGACACCAAAAAGCAGCTGAATGTGAGTGGCCAACCCTGGTCCACCACAGCTGACATTCAGAAACACCTGACAAATTTCTACCCAGCAGAGCACTACAAGGAGATGAACTTCCCAGGCTTTACCTCTCCTCTGGGGCACTGCCAAGCCACCACATTTCACCTGCTCCAACTCTGCTAGAAGGTGGGAAAAAAACCCCAATCCACATAGCAAAGAGCCAACCCCAAAAGGAAATACATGTCAACAGCCACTCCAGCAAGATACAGGGTAGGACCATGCTCCCCTAATGCAACATTCATAAATCACAGCCCTGCTGAGAGGTCCTTTGTGTTTTCCCCAACACAGAAACAAATGCCCTAATCTGCGTGCCTGCATGGGCAGGTAATCAGTTCCACTGATAATGTTGCCCTTTGTTAAACACCTGCATGAGTGGCCCAGCATTTGCACAGGGAGGGCTTTGTTTGCCATCTTGAGACACATTTCTCCTAATTAAGCGTAGTCTTCCTGCTCTGAGTCTTTGCAGCCATGATTAGAGAAAAAAGCCTCCTGATTAACTTTGGAGACCTGAGTGATAGCCCAGCTCCAACCCTTCAGATCATAACCCATGCTGGGGGAGTACCCCCAGTGATTTGTCTACCCTTGGGGTAAGACATGCCAAAGTCAGGCTTGAACCACGGTGCTGAGTTAGAGCCCTAAAAAGGGAGTGGTGGCAGCTCTGCTCCTGCTCCTGCTCCTCTTCCTCACCACGGACATAAAGCAAGGAGGGGAGCAAGGACACCCAACAGCACTTTCCTCTGTGCACTGACGTGCCCTGGAACATTTTCCACATCATATCTCAACCACAGACCACTAGTTCTTCCACAGCATGTGGGAAAGGATCTCACAGGGTGGCCAGGGCCAGACTGGGCTTGAAACAAACCTTGAGACACATTCACACCTGCAGTTTTTTCAAAATGGCATGTAGGATCTCCAGGAATTCACTTTCTGCACCCAAAGGGATCCAGTGGGCATCCAGTAGCACCTGAAGAGCAAAGACCTTTGAAACAACAGCTCAGTAAACAGCTAGCTTTCCATTCTCATGATGAAAAAAGGAACATTTGTTTTTTTCTGCCCTTTCTGATCATGTACACATGTTCCACAGGCCCAGTAATGCCAACAAGGTGCTGCCAAACAGCTGCACAACTCCACCTGCTTCTTCAGCAATACCCAAACCAGCCTTGAGACTCTGCAGCACTGAAGCTTCTCCTCAACTGTGGTAAAGGGACAGGGATGCCCCTCTGACTATCAGAGGACCTTCTCCGTGGCCAGTAACAGCAGGGAAGAACAAACCCATCAGAGAAAAACCGGGAGGGTGCTCAACCAACCAAGCAGCTCCTGTACTCACCAGCTGCTTGTTACCCTCAGCATTTCATTGAGTGGGTCAAGAATTTAAAATTGGTTTAGACTTTATTCCCACGTGAGACACCTAATTAACTTCTGAAAGCCTCCTGTTTGCTCCTCAGAAGGGAGGGGTGGCACCAACCACAACCTGAACCATCAGTAATCTGGGCACTGGCCCGGTCAGTGTGACCCTCACTGGGATGAGCTAATTTTGCCACCCACTGGAACAAAAGGCCTGGGAAATTAATACACCAGTGATCCTCTCAGTACTGATCCCTAAATGCATTTTAACACAAATGAGATTGTCACCTCAACTCATTTGTTAATGGATTTGTGATTTGGTCGCATAAAGGAGTAACACTGGAAATCAAGATCTCTCCATGGTAAACAGACCAGGGCAGTGAGACATTTGTCTAGAATGAGATTTTTTTCCACCAACATCTCTAGTCAGGCCAGGATAAACCTCCTGACTCTCCCCTGCCTTTGACAACTCGCATCAAGCATCAGAGATGGAAAATACAGTTAATTTCCAGAACAAAAACCCAGCATGCCCATTGAGGCAATCAGGCTGCAGGTTTGTGGTGCCACCACGTCCCTGGGCCCCCAATGACACTGCAGGGCTTGGGGTAAAGCAGAAGGAACCAAACCAGCCCTGGGAAGAAGAGAAATTCCCAGTGAAGGAGAGAGACAGGTGCCAATTAGGGAAACATGAAGGAGCAGGTCTGTCTGCAGACTGCCTTTCTGCCCAGTCATTACCTGGGATCACGGTGTGGTCATAAACAGACAGTGACATCCAGCCAAGAGCTCTTTAAAGAGCAGGCTCAGCTGGTAGAGGTGCTCTGCTGCAAGTACAACAGATGCAAAGCGCTGCTTCTCATTAAAAAGGTATTCACATAATTAGAGACTTCACATGGCCATGCCAATGATTTGATCTAGTCCAGAGCACTCAGGCAGTATTTAAGAGGGCCTGCTTCCCATTTCTGATGGCTTGGGTTGTCTTTGTGTGTAACCCTGCCATCTCCTCTCACTCCACACTTTCCAATGGCAGGTCCGTGGCTATGCTGACAACCAGGAAGGACCTTACGAGCAAAACCACACGTGCCAAAGCCCACCAGCAACCTCCAGCATCCCACCCTGCTTTCACTCAGAGCCAATTTCCTTCCAGAGCCAGCCATGGGGCTGAATTATCCCCAAGTCCTTGTACATAAAGAGCACCGTGGGCCAGTCTGCCAAGGCCTTAGAGCACAACCCAAGTGAAATGACTTTTCCCTGAACACCAAGATCTCTGAATGACAGCTATTATTATTCAGATGAAACCAAGTGTCAGATTAACAAATCAATAGGCATAAGAGATACAAAATGGGTGACCATTGAAGCTTTTCAAATACCCAAACATATGGATGAACCAAATGTGAATTGTAATTGACTCACCCACGCCTTTGATCTCTAAACCCTTGGGTTCTCAAAGAGACAGCCCAACCCCCTCCGACCTGGGCTGAACCAATCTGGGCTCCATTGTGAGCCTCAAAAAGTCCTTTCTCTCTGCCTCCATCCCCTGGACAGAGATGGAGCCTGGTGCTTGAAAAGGGAGGAAAGCCAGCTCTGCCTTGGAGAGCCAGGGAGCTGGAGATGGACAACCTATAGGACCAAAACACAACCCCTCACACGGAGCCCATCACCCTGGGCATCTCCTCCAGCAGTCCTCACCCCTGGTGGTGGCCCTCAGTCAACCAGACATGCATGAGCAGACGGCCTAGGAAGCAGGAGCAAACATGGGCAGTGACAATGCTCATTCTTCCACTGCCCCTGGTGCCAGACATGGGGTCTCTTTTGTTTTCAAGTATTTCCCTGTGAAAACCAAGGATCACAGTTTGCTGATGGGTTCAGGGCATGTACATACCCCTGCTGGTCTGAAAGAACTGGAAGCTGCTCTGCCCTTCTCCAACTGCCTTGACAGCACATAATCACTTATGCTTGACTAAAAATCAGATTTTTAAAATTTTCCCTAAGACCTTTCTACAGCTACATTGAAAGTAACACAGAACTTAAACAAATGTCATCCCTAAATTTTTACATTTGGAGTTTGGAGAGTGTTTTGACTAGTTTTATATAGATACAAGAGAAAATAAATAAAAGTGCATTATCAATTTTGATACCATACAAACCTCAGCTCCCCAGGAGTCACAAGTCAAGCAATTGTTTGGGTTTAGTTTCAAGCCACATTACAAACTTAAGTTTCTGTAGCTCTTCCAGGAAACCCAGACTAGATTATTCTTCCCACTCCATTCTGCAAATGCTGCCCAAACTTGCCTTCGGGGAGGTTTTGAACCCCACACTGCAGCTTCCCCATGCTCCCCATGACTGGGAACAAGCTGTCCAGCCTAGCTCTTGCTAGACTGAGCAACAGGAGCTTTGGAACGCCTGCTACTGCAGGGAAATGCCAGCAGCTATTCCCAGCACGGGGCTATTCCCAGCACCAGTGACCACCACTGAGTAAAGCGATTCCCTCTGAGCAGGCAGATTTGGCATGTGCCCTGTCCTCCAGGAGTGGGTTTGATAGGGGAACTGGGTGAGGCAGAGCAGGCGCTGCTGTGCCCCTATCATTTTTGGGCGGTGACCCAGCTGTGCAGCTGCTTAACCCAACTGGTGAGCCCTGCTGGAACAGCCGAGCCTGCGACAACTGCAGGGCTCCCCCGCAGAGGAACCCTGGAGGAGGAAGACTGTGGGGAAGAAGGCGGAGAAGAGGAAACTCATGGGCTCTTAATCTACTTTAGGACGGCATGAGCTTTCTGTTTATATATAGCCTAATTAATTATTACAACGCATTGAGCAGTTTGACCTTGAAATCATCTCTAGGGGGAGGCAGCGGCGGCAGCGCAGCCAGGGCAGCCGGCCAAGGCTCCGGTGTGTGCCCAGACCCCGCGCGGGGCCGGGGCTCCTCCTGCGCGCCCGGCTCTTCTCTCCGGGCAGCGCCAGCGACCCTCAACCGGCTTCGGAGCATACAGCAGCTCCCGGCCCTCGCGGCTGGCAGCAAACCCAGGCTGAAACCCTAACCGGCTATTCCACTTCTGCTTTGGCAAGACTGGTATCTCCTCTTAAGGCTTCCTTCCCTGCTCACTCTGTATGAGCTATTCCCTCTCCCAAAATTAAGCTATTTTCCAAATGCCATGCAGAGCCCATGGCTCATTTGCTACAGACCAGCTCAAGAGGGAAATTTAAAAGGGAAAAAAAAAAGATATTACAAGCTTTGTGTTAAGTTGTAACAAGTTCAGTGCACTGCACTAGGAAAAGGGAAAATGGGCTTTGCTAAGCATGTCCTCGACAAGGGGCAATGCGCAGCTGCCTGGCTTTTTACAGCTCACTTTGGTTGGTCCAGCCATAGTGAAGTCAGAGCAGGAGCCCAGGGATGCTCAGAGCCACCCAGACATCCCCCAGTGCCCCACTGGTCCCGGGTGAGACCTTCACAAGCTTGCTCCATTCCAGCCCACTGGCGGAAGATGGGAAGCCCCAGCGCTCAGCAGACCGGCTCCGATCAGGCACAATTCGCTGAACGTGGCACCAGGGGTGTGTGCAGGGCTCTCAGAGCAGAGGCACAGCAGTGCCTCAGTGTCAGCAGCATGTTTTTCCAACACGCAGAGACACAGCACAGTCACAGGGTCCCTCTGCAATTCGCGTTTAGCAACGGCATCCGCAGCCCTGTGTACAAACGGTGTACAGCCACTCCGGGACCGAGGGGCTGGGACACACCTCCTGTTTACTCCAACACCTCCCAATTTCCTTCCAAGTCTAACATGCCTTTAGAAAGACAAACTGAAGGCATGCCAAAGCTGCAGGCCTTGCCAGTTTTTAAACAAATACCTAACAGCTCAGTGAGGCAGCAAAGCACTTTATGGGGAAGAGGCAGGGGTTTCGTCCTCCCCCTAGTGACAGGAGGATCCATGCTCTGAGCCTGCTCAGCCATCGCTGCCCCTGGACCCGACTCCAAATCAAAAATACTGCTGCAGCTTAACCCAAGTGCAATTGCCCTTTCACTAAATGAGCACTTTCCCAAAGATTTCCTACGCCTTCCTGTGCCATTCACCCAAACTTGAAGTTTTAAGTTTTCAAATTTCAAGTGTTTCAAGCTTTAATACAAGTTTGCATTTGATAAGAGAAAGACGCTGAAAGCCTGGGGCTTTAATATAAAGCTTGTCAAGCTGCTTTATTTATTGAAGTTAATAATTGTAAGGGATTTGGGGTTCTGTGGGGATGTTTTCTGCACAGTCACATGGATACACACTGAAGGAGCTCTTGGAGCTCTTCCCTAGGCAGAGCTCTGGACTGAATTAGACACAGTCATGTTTGGGGACCTGGTTCATTCTTTGTCACCACATGCTGCTGAAGACTCTTATCCTCATCAGAGCCAACTTCCCACATGAAAAAGGGTATATTTTAAAGAGGCTTGGTGTAGCAGAATACGGTCATACTCAGTACTGTGGGACCATGTTTGTGGCAATGCAGGATTTGGCCTTGTGTTCACTTTTAGGAGGATCTATCAAATGCACACATCCACCTATAATATTATACATTGGCATATAAAATGAAAGACTGTGCACAATAATTCCCCCTTTCTTCTGGAAGAGCTGTCTGCTGCACTGACAGGAAGGCAAAGTCTGTGCCAGTTCCAGGGAAAGGTTACAACTGCTCACTTTTATTACAAACCAGCCACTTCGGTGGGTTCACAGAAACCCCCAGCAGTATCAGCAGGGAAGAATGGCCAAATTACAACTCTGACCTATGGAATTTTATCAGCACAACACTCACAAGAAGACCAGGATAAGGGAGGATGATACCCTGCAGCACAGGGATAGCAAAGCAGGGCTCCATGTGTGACACTGTACAAGCCACAGCAAGGGCAGGGTCAGCCACGCAGCTCTGCATCCCAGACAGGCTGCAAATTAAACTCTGGGTCAGACCTTCTGCCAAACAGAGCCATGACTCCCTTGATGCCAGGGCTAGGTCACACCATCCCTCTATAGGGATGTTCTTCCTCCCTCCCTTTTCTGTACAGAGAGGAGAAATCAAAACTGCTGCAGAAGCAGGCTAGTTCCAGGGCATTTCCAAGGAGGTTAATGCAGATGTGAGGCACTTAGAAGAACCTGGAATTATTTTTCTCTAAATAAAGTTTCCCTAACCACCATGTGGCAAGGCACTACCATGCTCACATATCTTGACGGATAAATTTTAAAAATGGAATTATTCATTTACCAGAAATCACCGTGAGATCTGCCAGCAGCACCTGTACACCTGTTTTCCTCTAACATTCCCACCAACATCATCTGAAGTCCCCAACACCCAGAAATTTCTGGTCTTCTCTGAATGGTTCCTGAGGCCACAGGGCCAGGAAGACAGGTCAGGCAGCCAAGCAAGCCAGCTTACAGCTCCCAAAAGTCCATCCTCACCTCTGGACCTTCCCAGTACAAAGGCACTGCATGCTAAATCATCATCACTGAGTTCATTTTCCTCCTCCTTCAGTGCTGTTCCTAAGAGGAAAACCACCACGGGGAACACTCAAAGCCAGCGTGGCACCAGGAGAGATTGTTCCCACTGGGTCACTATTAAAAATGTATAAGGTACACTGCACATTCCAGCCAAGCAGACCCTGCTCTCCCTACGTGGGGACAGAGGGACCGTGCTCCTGACCTCCATTTCTTCCCCTCATCTGACCCATGGCACAATGTGATGCCCTTCCCGCCACCTTCAGACTGGGAGCAACTCCCTGATGGCAAGGTTACATCACCACAAACATCTGTCCTGAATTCACCCCATCTTTTCTCTGAGCCTGCTGATAATCAATATGTTTCATCCCAGGACCCTTTGTTTCCATTAAGAAAGCTGAGACGAGGTCCATTTACTCTGTTTCCTTCTGGCTGCTGCTGGGCTGAGCACCTTTAAAAAGCACATGGTGTTTCTTGCAAGATAATTAAACACACAGCAAGCTGCTGAAAGACCTGGAATTGCAACAGTTAGGGCAAGCCCCAGTACAGTCATCAGCAGCAAGTCAGGACCCAGCACAGCACTTAGTCATTTCCCACAAACCAAGGAAGAAGCCTCTTCAGCCCATCCTCACACACTATATGGTGACAACAGGTAGCAGCTGATAGCCCCTGACCCACTAATTACACCACTGAGACAACATCCCCACTATATGTTGCTCTTTGAACCCATATGTTACCCAACCCACATGGTCCTGGCCCATCCGTTATCACCTGAACCCATTGGTCACCCATGGTCACACCACCAGGAGACATGAAGCCCGTGCTGAATGGTCACTAAATTAGACTTCTCCCTAGCTGGGTTGGGTGAATAGCCCCAAACCCAGGCTCAAGTGAACAGAGCAGCTCAGCAAGAGAGGCCGAAGTACAGGACATTCCTGTCATCAGGCAGATTGGAAATACAGCTCCAAAGAACAGTGGTTCGGGTAGAGTTTCTATAGCCACTGCACCCACAGCTTGCTGGATGCTTTAAAAAACAAAGCCTTGCCTGGAAGTGCCTTCAGATATCCAGCTCTCGGTGTGTGTTACAGACACCTGCCATGGCCCACTTGAAAAGAAAAAAAAATAAATCCCAAACCCAGAGCCGAGCCCATGGGTTCTCATTCCCATCATTTTCATGCCAAGGAGCACAATGCTCCCGGCAGGCCGTGTGGTCTCGCGCTAACACGATTAGCCAGGCAGATCCACCATCCACATCCGTCACCCCTAACGCTTGGTCAACTTTGAAAAGTTCAGCAGCTCAACAGGTGAGGCCATGAAACCCGATCACGACAGACAATGCCATCCCCCCAGCGTCGTGCTGGGAAGAACTTGTCACGTGCGTCATATCGGGCAACATGCTTGAAACAGAGCAGCGCACTGAAACCCCAGCAACACGAATAATCTTTGCCATCTGTTTGAACAACTCAACCCTCCTCAGATCTAAAGGAATGATCCCATGCAAACACAAGGGCCTTGCTGACTGATTACAGCAGCCCAGCCCTTCTTTTTGGGGGCCATTTTCCTCCCAATGTTACACAGCAGCTCAGGACGTGTCCTAGGGAGCTGCTGCAGTGGCCAAGGGGGCACTGAACTCCCTGCACATTCTGAGGAGACCATTAAAAATCCCCACTTGCTTAAGCACAACACAATGCAAGGTCAGTAGCTGAGCTTTAAGGTTTTTTTCACATCAAGAAAAGAAAATCTCAATACCAAAATTGTTTGGCAAAACCTTCCCAGAGAACACAACTGTCATTTAGGAGATGCCTGTTCTGACCCAGCACAACTCACAAGACTGCAGTGCAGGAACCAGCCTTTGCTCAGATGCAGTCATTTGCACCCAAAGTCCAGTTGGGGGTATTAGGACTGTCCCCAAACTTCCTGGGGCCAATCCACCACATGACACTCAGTGGAAATCAGCCAGTTCTGAATGTGCTGCCAGGTCCATGCCTCACTGGGAATGCATTAACCAGCAGGTATTAAACCTTCACTGAAGCTGAGATTATAGAGAATGGCCAAACACAAGGGTAAAATCCTGCCTTGCTCAAGATTTGGATCATCAGGACTTTCAGCCCGAAATTTTAACCATCATTTCCTTATTCTTCCCTTGCTGCCAGCCTGGCTGATTACAAGCACCAGCTTGTACCCCCACACATTCTTTGGGGGGAAAAAAAGGAGGCTCAAAGGGAAAAAAAAAAAAAAAAGGAAGTTTCTCCCAGCACAAGAATTGCTGGTAAGCAGGACTTTGCACACTAAAGTCCAAGCAATTTAGAAGTCTAAGTTTATCACACACCACCATACCACAGGGCCTGATCCTGCTGATCCAAATCACCCAGTCTCAGCAAGGAGAATGAACTAAGGCAACTTAGCAGTAGTGGGAAGACAAAGCACTAGACTTTTAAGAATTTTCCATAAGAGAAAAGAAGAAAAAAGGACAAGAAGTCTCCGTGGTGGACTGCTAAAGGCAGAGGAGCTCAGCCTGTTACAGCCAGGGCAGCCACGGCACCAGGGTTCCTAGCAGAGAGCTTCAGACTTGAAATATAAATCAGTGATGTTGAGTAGGGCTGGCAACGCCCAGCCCAAGGCAGGAGGGACTGGGCATTACAGCCCACTGGGATGAAAATAATAATAATAAAAAGATAAAACCCAAACCATGTAACACTAATAACAATTATTTTTTTCTTACATTAATTATAGGCTTTCAAGTCCCTAATGCATCATTGTTCAATCAATTGAAGAAAATAATAAAAGAAATTCAACAACTGATTTTCTAGGCTTGCAATAAACCCTTCTTTCCTCCCCACCAAGGTCTACATTAAACCCCAAAAAGAACAATGACATCCCTGCAGGCTGCTCAGCCAGCCACATGCACACAGGCTGTTGAGCTGAACTCCCTACTGCCGCAAAGACGGAACTTCTCTACTATCCAAAAATTCAAGGCACTTCATAAAATTAGTTTGCAATAGTGGCTGGATCCCATTTCTCCTCTAGCATGGTACATATTTTCACTAGAAGCAGTTAACATGCTGTATTCATTATGGGGGGAGCAGGGGAATCCTACAATGTGCGTGCAGAAGTTGTTTCCACCAAATTTTAGTTATCTCACTATCGAAAAAAAGCATTTAGTTTTTCCTGTTTTCCCCTGCTTTTCAGAAATTATACTCAGTGCCACTTGACAATGTTCTGCATTCCACACTACAGAAACAAACCGATTTCATTTCACTTGACAGAAAATGGAGCAAGGAACAAGTTTGTGTTCCCTTCTTCTAAAGTTATTTTCAATAGATGAAAACTTCAGACAGAAATTAATAGTTAAACAGTATTAATCACAATCACCTCCAAAAATAAGAATTCAACAAGCTAAACAATTAAATCTGATGTCTGTGCATCTTGAAAATCTGAAAAAGAAGATTTGGATAGAAGGAACAATTTAAACAAACAAAAGCTCCTAACTAATATAAACAAATTTAGCCAGTTAGCTAAAACACACTTCAAATGAGACACGGGTCAAAAATTCTGTCTTCACCTTTTCAAAGCCAAGCAATTGGATTTACACTGTACTCCAAGTGCTGAGGACATAGTAACTCCCCCACTTCCAAAGTTCAGTTGATTTGAGCAAAAGCATCTGAAAAATAGGCACCTTTTATAGCATCTTTAATCCAACTGTACTGAACCACTAACAAAATATAAATACATCTCCTTATTGTTACTAAGATAATAAATAAAAGCCCCATTAGGTCTGGGAGAAATAAACATGTTATTGAGGAGTGCTGAGAAACCAAGATTCACTGAAATGAGTAAGAGCTTGGAGTTACTTCTGCATAGGACCTGACTTCTAATGACAAAATTGACAGGAACAAATTTCTGCATCTAATTATAATTAAGTTAGAAATAATGCACAATATATAACAACTTGTCTGCTGGGTTTCATCCTCCCCCAAGTATTTTGCATTATTTAGTCCCCCCTAACGGACCCAGGTCCCAGTCCCACAGCCAGCCAGCCACACTCCTATCTTCGGGGTGAATCACACACAACTGATTACAAGACTTCCAGCATCACTTACTCTTGCTGCTTGAGAGCACCACCAAGATTTGACAGATTTCAGCTAAAACAGCCCTTTTGCAAAGATACTAATGAAAAACTACAGTGTATTTGCAGGGATAGGGTCCACACTGCTTAAAATTCAGCAGCTGATAAGGTGAAGTTTTAGGAAGTTAAACACAACTTTGATACCTGTTCTCCAAATTTAAAAATAATGTGTATCCTTTAAATATTGGCGTTCACCCACTACATCTGGGATAACAGATGAACTCAATCATAAGCATTATTCTCTCCTTCTCCCCTTCCACCTCCTACTTGTAAAAGATTAATCAACCATTTTATGGTCTAATTTAGGTGCCTAATTAAAAACAGAATTCAACACATACAACACCATTTTGCTAATAAATCCTGACAGGTTTTCTGCTCTGTTATATGCAAGTTCTCCTTCAAAGTGCAAGATTAATACTTTTTTA
This sequence comes from Pycnonotus jocosus, assembly GCA_013400435.1. Classification (NCBI taxonomy): domain Eukaryota; kingdom Metazoa; phylum Chordata; class Aves; order Passeriformes; family Pycnonotidae; genus Pycnonotus; species Pycnonotus jocosus. The sequence goes on along the minus strand of VWYP01030908.1, from coordinate 117,714 downwards.
AACTCGGCTGAATTTACAAAGTTTTCATTTGGGCTGCTGTGGGACAACACACTACATTTACACCGAGATGACAGACTCTCCTGAAACTAAACAGCTTTCAAAAATTACTTCCTTCTCATCAGATCTTATCCTGCACTCATTTCGCTAACTGCTGAGGGATGGTAACATTAAAAAAAAACCAGCCATAAACCTAATCGGACTTGCCGGTGGGAGTTTCAAGACTACAGAGGTTACAATTCGTAGCTTCACAGCTCTCATCTATCTTCAAAGTTTCCATCCTGCTCCTTTAGCATTCCTGTAAACACTCAGTAGAAAAACAAATTCAAAATACCCCTGATTAAGGAACTTCAATCGGAAAAGGGTGAGAAAGGCACCGAAACGGGGGCCGCCCCTCGCTCGGTGTCCGACTGCTCTTCTCCTCCGCCCGCTTCGCCGAGCCCACCCGCACACAGACATCCCGGACGGGGCTGCTCCTCGCAAAATCGCTTAGAATTACATCCATCCTTACAGGATACAAGGCAGAAATTTATCATTTTCTCCCGAGTCCAAAGAGTTCATCCCGTTCCCGACGCGCCCGTTACCCGCTACACCGCGCACTGCTCCCGCAGTCCAGCGCCGGGCTGGCGATCGCGACCGCGGGCAATCGATCAGCTCCAGAGATGATTACGGGGTAGGAGAAAGTTAACGGAGACGGAACGCAAGGGAGCGAATGAGGAAGTTTTATCTGGAACATGGAGATGCCCCTGCCAGTCCCAGGCAGCGCTCCCGGAATGGGTCAAACCCCCTCCAAACGTATCAAAAAATTCCCAAACGAGTAAACGCTCCCCACCTCGCCTTCCCCCAACACACACACACACACNAAAAAAAAAAAAAGAAGAAGAAGAAGAAAAAAAAAGAAAAAAGAAAACAGGTCAAATCCCACTCCTATGAGTTAAAAAAACCAAACAAATAAAAAACCATAAAAAACCCGCCAAACGGGTCCAAAACCCCGCAAACATGCGGTCGCTGAGCGCACCACCCGCCAGCCGTGCAGACCCGGGAGACACACCAGTCATCCGCCAGCAACACCGTGAGCTGGAGGAAGAATACGCTCCAGCAAAAGACCTGGAAGTACAGCAGAATAAGAGTGTTTAAAAATATTAAATTAATATTTAACCTTTATATAGATATAAATACGGTTCGGCTCGCGGAAAACCTGCAGACGCCCCGCTGCCGCCTGGGCTAACGGAGACAGCAGTTGTGCTCTGAGTTTATTATATTTTTACGGGATGTTTTTGGGGGAAAGCATTTAGTGGAACATTTACTCTTCCCCCTGGGAGCTCCCCAACCTGCTCTGGAGCCCAGGGCAGCCGCATCCTCGCATCGGAGCGGCGAGCGCAGGACGGTGGGGACCGCGCTCAGCCCCGTCCCGCCGCGGGGCGGCCGCCCGGCCCGGCCCGTACCTGTACCAGGCGAGTCCCCGCTCGTAGTTGCGGTCGAAGAAGTGGGGCTCGGCGCCGACGGCGCGCACGTCGGGGTGCACCCGCAGGAACTCCAGCAGCGCCCGCGTCCCCCCCTTCTTCACGCCGATGATGATGGCCTGCGGAAGCCGCTTGGTACCGGAACCATTGAAGAAGCTGGAGATGGGGCTGCCGGCGTCGGGCGCTGCCCGCTGCTCCTCCAGGCTGCTCTCCTCGCCCGGCTCTCCTGGCAACAGCGGGGGCAGCGGCGGGGCAGNCCCGCCCAGCGCCGTCTCCCGCCGCCGGCAGCGCAGGCACAGGCAGCGGCGGGGGGGCGGGGCCGGGCGGCGCCCTCAGCCTATCACAGCAGCGGGTTCTCGCATAATGAGGGAGGCGGGGCCAGGGNGCCGCTTGGTACCGGAACCATTGAAGAAGCTGGAGATGGGGCTGCCGGCGTCGGGCGCTGCCCGCTGCTCCTCCAGGCTGCTCTCCTCGCCCGGCTCTCCTGGCAACAGCGGGGGCAGCGGCGGGGCAGCGCGGGGCGGCGCGGGGGACCCGCGGGTCGTCAGCCCGGCGCAGGAGCCGGCGCACGAGTAGAACATATAGAGCCAGAGGAAGAGCATGATGAAGAGCAGCAGCAGCCTCCGCCTCAGCGGCGGCAACGCAACGGGGACATCGAGGCAGCGGTTCAAGCGCTGCCCCATGTGCCCGCGGGCGCACCGGGATGCATGGCTAGAGCCCGCCCGGCTCTGCTCGGCTCTGCCCGGCGNGGCCGGGACTGTCCGTGTGCCCGACACCCACCGCCTGGCCGGGACTGTCCATGTTCCTGGGATTGTCTGTGTGCCGGGCATCCACTGCTCGGCTGGGATCTCCTAAGCCTTGTCCCCGCACGGCTGCAGGGAATCACCAGCTGGGGGTCAAGCACACCATGGTGTTGGGGGCATCTCAGTAATTTTTTTCTCCTCCTTACCCCCAAATACTTGGATAGCAGAGTTTCCAGGGTGACTTTATTGTGGTATTTCATTTTCTAAAGGGGGGTTATTAAAAAAACCCCTAAAAAACCAACTTTAAAAAACCTGTAAACCTTTTAGATTAGATATTAGGGAGAAATTTTTTTACAATGAGGGTGATAGAAAACTGTATGAGGTTGCCCAGAAAAGCTGTGGATGGCCCATCCTTGGAAACATCCAAGGCCAGAGTGGATGGGGCTTGGACCAACCTGGTCTAGTGGAAGGTGCACCCACCTACGACAGGAGGCTGGACCTTTAACGGTCCCTTCCAACCCAAACTATTCTATGATACTGTGATTTGCTTGTTCTTTTGATGAGCTGGCTTTATAATCAGCTGCATCTACTGTCGTGCTGTATGTTCTGAAATCCCTGGTGAAATTTGCCACAGTCCACATTATGGAGTAACACACAGAAATTGAACCCAACAGAACAGGTCCTGCAAGGCAAACTAAGAGCATCTGTCTGAGGAGATCCTTCCCACAATACCATCAGTGGTGGGACCCTCCTTTCCAGGAGCAGATCACACCAGCATTCCCCAGGGATGGGGATTTTGCACATTCCACAGAATCATCTCAGCCCCCTCCCTCTTGCAGGGTCCCAGGAAGAGAAGTCCTGCACTTCTTTATTCACTTTTTCCCACCCTAGGAAATCCCTATTGCTGTCTCCTCCCCCTGCCTCTGCCACACATCCTGTTCTGTTTCAGAGAATACAGGAGCTGAGGATCACTGACAGATAAACCTTGTGTGTCTGTCAACAGGCTTCTCTCCACCGCTGCACACATCTGCTGGGCTTGTCCTAATGTCACAATAGTGAGGTAAGAGCTGGGGGAAAGGCATGAGGACATTTCGGATTTTGTCCTGAAAAGCTCATGTGCTTTAACCCGTGGAGGCACAGCTTGCAGTGAGTGTTCTTGGATCAGGATTGCTGGAGCAGCAGGCAGTGGCCATCCCAGCTAGGGGGGACAGGCCATGGGGTGACTATGGGTACCATCACTGGGACTCAAAACAGCTCAGCCACTGGCAAGGCAAATGCCCAGGACTTCATGCAACCCCTGTGCACCCAAGTCCAAGTACCACATAATGCCTTAGAGCTGTCAGCTGTGGCTTTGTAGCCCCACCACTGACCAGGGACATCCCAGGAGCATTCTAGGGAGACCCCAGGGACATCCTTGCCTCTCTCAATATCCCACTATTGTCCTGGGCATGCTCCCACCAGGGCCATGGGCAGCACTGCTGCACAGATGTAAGAGGAGATTTTGTTTCTCTTAACCTGAAACCATTTCCTTTCCCCCACTGCCCTCCCTCCCCTTGCTCCCTAATTCGTCCCTGGGGTTTTAATATCTATTTCTCCAAGTGCCACGAGCCAAATTTACTGCTCACATAGCTGCACTGACTTCAATGGAGAAGAGCGTTTAGGGTGCTCCAAGGAGGCGTAAGTAGGAGTGATGTGATGGAATTGAGTAAAGGAAAATATAGTCTGACTGTCAAGAAGAGTTTCCTACCAGGGAGATCTATTGACTGTGGAAGTTTCCCATGGGAGCGAGCAGAAACCAAGTTGCTGAAGTAATTTTAAACTAGCACAAGAGAATAGGAAATCAGCCCAGTGACTGGCCAGAAGGAAAGCAGAGGTGACATAATTCTACTTCTCTGTCTCTAATTTCTGTGGCTGCATTGCTTTGTCCATGAAATTATTTTAATGCAACTGGATTTCTCCTTTTTGGGTGATGTGATGGCCCTCCCTGCTTTGGAGAAGTTTCAGTTCCTCTGCCCTGGATTAAATTCTGCCCTGGATTAAAGCAATAACCACTGCAGTCCCCATTAGCCTTCCTCTTACTTCTGCTGCTTGCAAACCCCTTCTGGGGTCTTCTCAGGCTTTTTCTCTGACTTACCTGAGCCTCTGGCTCCAGTCCTGTACTTATTGAGCTGGACCAGCCCTTGGGAATAGTGGGAGGGCTCATCCAGGTGGGGCTATGGAAGGTACCAGACATGGAGCTGTAAGTCACTGGCAAGCAGGAGAGAGCTCACAGATGGAAATTTTCCTGCCTTCAGGGATGCTTCAGGTAGATTCCTTGTAGATAATTTGCTGGAAAATCATCAAGGAATGATTTCCATCACTATGTATTTCCATCATTCTCTATTTTCATTATTCTATATTTTCATCATAAAAGAATGGTTTTTATCGAGGCACATAGAGAAATGCTCCTTTCCCTGGTGACATCTGGCTCTGATAACCCCACGCCTGCCCAATTTGGCTCCGTGGATAAAACCAGGGCTGCAGATGCAAGTGGCCATGCCCTGCTACCACCCAGTGGCTTTGGCAACCTTGTGCCCATGGAACTCCTAATGTATTTACGAATGACTTAACATTTGCTCACTGTCTCAGCAAAGCTCTAGTGCAAGCAGCCTCCTACCTCGTGCAGTTCCCAGATAATTACAGATTAGAACTGGCTAATTTTTATTTTTGTAAAGCTGTCAGAGATCTAGGTTTGTTATTATTGTCTCCTAGGTTGCCAGTTGCATAAATACATATGTAAAACTCCCTTTGATCTCTAAGTATAATGACACAGATTTATCAAATGTTTGCCTTTTTCTGTCTCTTTGAAAAGGATGATTTATGGAGTGCAGTCCCTACCTCCCTTCCTCTCTTGAAATATGAAGTGTTTGTGATCAGCCAAGGTAATATTTAATATCCTGCCAAGAATCCTTTGCACTTCCTAACAAATGAACTACAACTTAACCAAATGGTTCACATCTGTTTAGCCTCTTCTTTTTAACTAAACAAATTAGCATTAGAATACCTGGGAGGAACACAAGGTCCCTTTCTAGATGACAGAACACAGACAATTATTAGCAAGGGGAGTAACTGTACTGAAAGGAGCAGGCATGGACCTAGCAGATGTTTTCACATCTCCTGTAGTGTTCATGAATGACCTGCACCACAGTGGACACACTGCCACGGCCTTTTGAAGTGGGTGAGGAGTCCATTCACAGTTTCCTTCTGAATGAAATTTAAGCCACCAGCCCCAGTGAGTTAAGTGTTCCATTTAAACCACTTCCAGCAAAGACAGGTTTTGCTAGGGGGAGGCAGAGGTGGTTTCCCCCATAAATGGCTAAAATAAAGAGCATCACTCCACTCCTCCCCACCCAAGGCTCAGAATCCTCAGGAGGCAGGTAACAGCTCTGGTTTTATTTCTGTTTGCACTAGTGCTTTCTCATCCCAAGAGCATCAAACCACCCAGCCTCATCCACTCTTCCTCACTGGGAAATAAGGTGTGATCGGTTATTTGGGGTTTAGGAGAATGCAAGACACAAATGAACATCTGCAAAATATAGCTGGGATTATTACAGCCTCCTACAGTCTGTACATGGGCAATTACAAGCTCACACCCCTCCAACCACACAATGCCTTTCAAACACCCTTATTCCCACTGGGGTCCCAAACACCTTTTAACCAGAGGTTCAGGAGAGGCTCTGGGGAGGAGGCAGGACAGGACCAGGTGAGACAGGCTCTCCACTGAGCACTCAGTTAATTGGATTCATGGCTAGAGGAGGTAGCCAAAGGAAACGTGTTATTAGGGCTAACACTTAGCTTTTTTTGTAAATGTTTTGAGAAAGAAAACACTCTAAAGCTTCACAGAGATACTGCTATTAATATATCATCCAAATAACAAGTGATTAAAACCAACAACAGCTACTATGAAAATGTGGCTTTGCAGCACTGGACCGCATGGGATGCAGCCAGGAAAATCATTATGAACAGACCAGCAGGGTGCAATTATAAATAAAAACAGCTCTGCAAAGGCTACAAAAGCAGCAATAATCAGCTTGGTCTGTGGTTTAGTGAGGGCTACAGACATTGCGGAAGGTGCTATTTATTTCCAGAGCCAGGGACACCGCTGGATGAAGAGATGCAGCTTCGGGAGAAGTCAACAGAGGGAGTTCCAGCCAGCGCAGCCAAGCGAGACTCAGCCCGCACCCCCCGGCGGAGCAATCCCTGTCCCTCTGTCCGTCTGTCCAGCGCGCCCTTCCCGCAGTCCCCACGGGAAGAAAGGCACACAAGCGGCGCTGGGCCGTCTGCAGGGCTCTGAGCTGGGCGGTCCCCACGGCGTCAGAGACAGAGGCCAGCAAGGCTCGGGTCCGCAGGTACCTCGTTCAGCTGCACTTCTTCCAGCCTGGTGCTGTTCACCTCACCCACGGGCACCTCCCAAACACCCCCAGGAGCAATCCCTGCAGGAAGCAGCTGCTCTCGGCAGAAGAGCAGGACGCAGTGATGGGTGACTCCTGGGGACCAGACCTGCCAGGCAGCTGTTCCACCACAGAGGACAGACCCCCTCCCACCCTAAAACAGGAGCGTTTGTCATCAGTTGGCAGCCCTAGAGGCACTGCCTGGCCTGGCCATGGTCCGTGGGGTCCCACAGGGTGTAGGACTGACCTACACCCTGAGTAGCACAGGGAAGAGATGGCACGGGAACATCTGCCTGCAGGTGTTTCCATTGTACTCTTCTCAGTGCTCATTTTTGAAGTGCGAAGGGTTAATAAGCCTCACTCCCAGCATACTGACAGCTCCTGCCAGCCCTTGCTCCCCTTGAAAACCAAGTGCAACATAACAACCAGGCCAGAGCAATCAGATGAGGGAGAAGAGACCTAAATAATATCCCTCTCTGTTGCTGGGTGACTATGTGGCCCCAGCCATCCTGCTTCCCCCCTGGCATGCCTGAATTTCCTTTTGGTGCTGCTAGTGGTTCAGTGCAGGGATGGCCTTGGCAGCTCTGCAGCACAAACATCCATCCAAACCTTGGAATTCAGCTGATAAACTCAGGCTGTTCCTTTCCCCAGTCTGGATGCAGTCCAGCAGCTCTCCTGGAAGCACTGAGGAAATGCCTTAATTACTTTATTTGCATCTCTGTTTGAACTTTAATTTGATACAGTGTCTCCTCTCCATGGCAAAAAAAAGAAAAAAACAAAACAAAAAAACAAAACAAAACAAAAAAACCACACCAAAAAAACCCCCACAAACCCACAAAAAATCCAACTATCTCTCAGCTTTTCTCAGCAGTAAAAATCTTGCTCTTTCCCCGTGATTAAAAAAAAAAATGATGGGTCTGTGAGCCAGACACTTCTCTGTAAATGAGCTTTGAGTGCTGTGTGACCAATCCTGCACCAGAAGTTCAGTGCTGGAGCCCATCCTGCCAGGCTGGGAGACCCCCCGGCAGCAGAGTCTGCTCTCTGTGCACCCTACCCAAGGGAATGCCTCTTTCCCTCTTCTCCCTACTTGCTTTATGGGTGAGGACAAAGGCAAGGTGTCCCCAGTCGTCCCAGTTAGGGATGGTCTGGTCAGTGTGGGAGATCAGATCCCTGCTGTTTCCAATTGGAAAATCTAAGGCAATTCCCCAAAATCTGCGTTTTCTTTGAAGAACAGAGAGTCCGGCTACAACTGCAGTTTTGAGGGGCACAGGCAATTTGTGTTACAGCATACATTCCATGAAAAAAATGTATGAAATGGAATTTGTAATTACAATAGAAAGTGTTGAAAAGGGGAGCAGGGGGCAGAAAGGACCATGGGATTGCATCTAGGACAGCAAAACCAGGGGAAAACTCTCAGCTGCCAAACAGCCTTAGTCCTGAGGGCTGCCCACACTTTGGAGACACATGGAAACCTCCCTCTGAGTACCCCACTCACTCAATGGGCAAGACTGACTAAGGTGTCCTACAAAAATGGGAATAAAGGCATGAATTTAGAGCTGTTCCAGCACTAGAGGTGAGGGTCAGGCACCCTCCTTTCTAGCACTTCTTTCTGAGTCCTTGTGCTCTCCCAAAGCACATGAGCCATGGCAGCAACTCCTCACCAGCTCCCCAGTACAGTCCATGCCCACCACATGCAAAGCATCTCTTAGGAAGGGTCAGCAATGCTCAAACAAGCATTTGGGAGCCACAACCTTTCAGGCACCGGGAGAAACACCCAGCACCTTCCCAGAATGGTTTAATGTGCCAGCCTGAGCCCGCTGCCAAATCGTCAGTTCTTGCTCCAAGGCCCAGGGGTGCCAGAACTGGTTAGGAACGGTAGGAAAACATCTCCACACTGTGGGAAACCATCTTGTTTTGCCAGCCCTGTTCTGTGAAACAAATGAAGTGCACTTTTTTGAAATACTGGAAAGTGGCCCAAGGTGCTGACCCAGGCTGTAAAATCTTCAGTGCAAACAGGTGAAGTCTGGAAGCAGAAAAGCAGAGGTGATGGACGATGGTGCCAGACTCTTCAAGTGGAGCCCAGTGACAGCACAAGGAGCAGTGGCCATAAATTAAAACACAAGAAGTTCCACTTCAATATGAGAAAGAACTTACTTCCACTAAGGGTGGCAGAGCACTGGAAGTCCCAGGGAGGGTCTGGAGACATTCCAATTCCACCTGAGCACATTTCTGTGTCACCTGCTCTGGGTGACCCTGCCTCAGCAGGGCATTGGATGATGATCTCCAGAGGTCTAGAGGTCCCTTCCAACCCCAGCTATTCTGGAATTCTGTGAACAGAAGGGCTCAGAAGGCAGCTCTGAAGCTCACTAAACCTCCTGCTCCTGTCATAGAAGCCTGTAATACTTTTATTTCAGAGGGGACTGAAAAACATCGAGGGAATCACTCAGAAGGGCAGAGTCTGAGGGATTTCAGGAAGGAGGGTCATTACTGATGACACTTCTGAACTCACAACACAGTTGTGACCTTTGACTCCAAAGTAACCCCTCACTGTTTGGGAGATGATGAACATTAGCAGCAGACTCTGGCTTACCTTGGGCAAGGCCAAGTGCTGGACACGTACCCCTGGGGGACAAGCCCTGCCCTGAAGCACTGACCTTGCCACGATGGGAAGAAGGAATTGCAGCACCAAGAGGCAAATAACTGACTCAAGGTCACATGGGCAGCACAAGTGGCATCCTGCATCCCATTGAGCCCTCACTGGGACTGGCTCCTTGCCTGGTTAAGAAATTCCGTGACTCAAAATGCCATTGGGGACAGAGAGTAATGGACCATAATATAGAATTACCACCTCCAGCAGAGCTGCTTGTAGAAAACAATGCTGATATCTCTGTTTTAATAGTAAAGTGTTCTGTAGACACCCTGCATTCCCAAGGAAGAGGGAGAATCTAATCACCTCTGCAGAGCAACGCAGGACATGCTTTCTGTCTGTAATGATAATGATTTCTAACAGTATCACTGTTTCCATTCCTACTCTCCTGGGACTTTCAGAACTGAAAAGGACATTTTGTGTAAGCCTTGAAATGCTGTGGCCTGGCTGAGTAGGGAATGCTGCTGGAGCCAGGAGAGTGTGAATGTGTGACTCTGCTGGGGCAGATTATATCGGAGATTGATACAGGAAGTGAGAAAAAAAAAGCCCAGTGGGGGAAATGAGAAGGGAAGTGCTGAGAGCACAGGGATTGCGTTTCTTCACTCATGCTGGAACAAAGAGCAGAGCGTTTTGTTCCACCCACTGCCTCCCGTGCTGGGCTGCCTCCCTGCCAGGGGTACCAGGATGCCTGCTCTGCTGGGGTGCCACACACAGCTCACACAAGGCCTGGGGCTCCTTGTGAACCTGAGAGCTCAGGGTAACTCCCAGTCACGTAGCTCAGCTCACACACCACCCTGCCAGGCCAGTGCTGTGCTCTCTGATCTGCTGAATGTCAGGGCAAGGGAGGGAGAAGGGACCCAGTCTCCTGCAACTCCTCAAAGCCTTACCCAGCACTCACCTTGCAGGGCAGTTCAGAACAATGGGCTGACAGAGCTGTCCCCTCCTCCAACAAGAGGTATGGCCATCCCTATTTTACAGCTGGAGTGCATTTTTTCTACAGAGATCTGGAAAGAATGGAGATCTCCTAAGCCTCAGGGCTACTGTTTTATCCACAAAACCACATAAAAGATTTAAAGTCCAAATAGACAAAACCCAGCTTCATCCTCTAGAGTCACTGGTTCAGATTCCTCCACGAGCTTCAGTGCAGGCTTCTGGTGGTACAGAGCTGGTGCCTGTGACAGCAACACTGAGATGGGACCCTCTCAGCTACCAGCAGACCCAGGGCTAAGAGGGACACAGCACACCACTGCTATTTTTTTTTTCACTACCACATAAAGAACAGCAATTCCATGGCTGGGGGCTGGAACAAGATGGTCTTTAAGGCTTCTTTCAACCCAAACCATTCTGTGATTCTGCAGGACTAGTTCATGGGGAGTTCTGAGAAACCAGGGTAAAGAGTGACAAACAACCATATTCAAGTTTTCCAAATGGGATAAGGGGAAAACAGCATAGCATTCCCATGCAGGAACTGCTGTTCCAGGTTCAAGGAGGCCTCAAAGCCTGATGTTTGCACAGACCAGCATAGAGAGGCAGAAAGCCCAGGTTTATCTCCTGTGCAAACCATCCCAGCAAGGCACCTCACACCCCTCACCTCATGCCTCTTCCCCTGCAGAATTTGGGCAGCAATATCAGCAGTACTGCAGAGGAGGTGGCTGGCATTAGTCCTCCCTGGAGGGTCACAGGGACCACAAACATCCTTGGGTGATGGCAGATGGTTCAGGAATTTTCATTTTCCATAGTGACATCAGCAATATTGAAAAGGAGACCTGAGAGCACCTACTGCAATATCTGTCTCCTGCTCAGTCTTCAGTTTGGCAAGGTGTCTATTTGCAAAGCACATGCAACACCAAGACTTCCTAAAGACACTACAATGGCAGCACATAGTTTCAACCACACCTGACACGTGGCCAATGGGCAGCAGAGCTGAGAACACTTTCTAGGTAAAGAAAGTGTTTCTTTTAAAGTAAGAAATTTAAATAAGATATAGTCTTACATTTAAATCCCAAATCCACTGATTCTGCCATGCTTTCCCTCAAGGCCAGACCCACTGGGTGTGGAGATGTTGGTGCAGCCTGCATTTTGCAGACATTCAGTGATGATTACAAAGCTCCTGTCCAGCCCTACACCCTGTGAGTATTACACATTTTGGCCCAAGAAATGAAGATGACTCTCTTCAGAATACAACCACAGGCATGTCCTTGAGACCTTTAATCAGAATGGAACTCCTCAGCAGCACCCAGGAATTGCAGGCCATCTGAAGCCTGGCTCTATAATGACTTAGGAGAAACCCACAATCCTCCTGCCTCAGCACCACTTTGTGCCTCTGGGAGGAAAATCTGTGGGCTTTTTGTGCGCCATCTGCTCTTTTCAGGTTCATCTCCCACCTAAAGGTTGACCAAATTCTTTGGTTTTGCACAAACCCTTTCCACTCACGTGTGATTTATTTGCAGTGTGGTGCTTGCATAATAAATCAGTATTTCACAAGCTGTCCTTACTCTTGCAGTGGTCAAGAACATTGTTGCTGTAAGAAGTGCCCCAAAACTACCAAATACCTTTGCAGTTTAACTGAATCCGACCAGAGTTTCAACAAGAAGTGAATAGTTTCAAACCGATTTGGAGCACTTATCTCTTTTTGGACAGTATGCACTTTATTGCAGAGAAGACTGGATGCATTTTTAAAACAAATTCAGGAGTTGCACAGTTTCCATACAATTCCATGAAGTGTCACCCACAGTAACTTGAGCACAGTGGAGTCTGTCAGACAGTGACAAGTGTCCATCTTGTCACCAGCAATCACTCAAGTCACCAAATCTTGCAGGCAGTTATTTAAGAGCCATGGAAACAGGTGGCCCTGCTCCTGCAAGCACCTTTGATGGAAAACAGAGGTTAAACCACGTCACTCCTGATTTACACCAGCATAACTGAGACCAGGAGCCAGGCTTGGATCATGAGAGCGGCCAGGGAAGGTTTTATGTCAGTGTGATACACCTGTGGTGGCAGATTCATGACAGTTCCCAAGGGGCTTTATGTGATGTCAAGCTCGAGACAGTGTCTTCCTTTTCAGGTACTGCTGTACCTTTGGATCAGCGCTCATCCTGCTGACCAGTCCCCCTCCGGATGAGAAAGAAATTTTGGCATGAAAACACATCAAGTCATAACAGGCACTACCACAATAAACTATCACTGTCTGTGTCTGCCCCTGATGCTGCTGTGTTTGGGAACACACCAGGAGGTCACAGACAGCTCCAGGCAAGATGAGAGTGAGCCACAGTTGAGCACCAGGATCACAAGCATGTTAAACTGTGACCAGAAATGTTCTTCAGCATATCATTTAACTGGGATAATGCACTTTTCTCAGGAGACTATCCACAATAATTGCTTTGGAGAGACACTGGCTGCATCAGCAAGTGAACATTCTGTTAGATTAAAATCCCCAGCCCTTTTTCTGTAAAACGTGTTTCCTTGCCTATTAATCAGCCTCAAAATGAAGCCTTTCTGAGCCACCACCCACACTGTGACATTAAACACAGCTCAAGTTCTTGATGCCAGTCCAGAGTTTGTCTAAGGATGCCGAGACTCAATGGGCTGGCATAAGACGCATTAACACGGAAAAGCCTTACAACCACCTGGCTCTGGGAGATGCTTCTCACATCTTCCACAATTCACAGCCTCTCTGCCATAAACAGTAATTTTTACCAGCTGAAGATCTGACACACAGGGCTCAAACACTACTGATGTAAAACCACACGGGAGTCAGAAGTTCCCTGTGATGGAAATACAGTAGAATGGCTCAGTGTGTCCAAGGGATATGCTGTAGGAGAGCTGTTTAAACGCTCGTGTGTGTTGTGCTGGAAGACAATTTTCTTCACTCCTTTAGCACTGTGCCAGGTATGAGAGCTAAAAATCTACTGAGGTGAATGGGAACGTTGGGAAGAGCAGCTGATTGAAAAAGGCCCCCAAAACTGAGGGCTTTGGTGTAATACCAGTGCACGGATGGCAGAGATTCAGAGAAGAATTCACCCTCTCATGTGCTTCAAAGCTTAAATTAAAGAAAAGGGTGCTTGGGGTGAAGAGTGAGAAATTATTCACGGTCACTTCCTGATGGCTTCACCAAGGTTGCCAGTGCTGATGGCAGCATGTGTGCACATGTGACTTCCTAACTTTAACTACCTCAACTACCCCTGAGGACAGAGACCATGACTCACAGGGACTTTGGAAGGCCATCCCAAAGTGATGTGCTTCTGGCACAGGCTAAATCAACCTGTGATGAGTTAAGGGGCCTAAGGCCCTGAATGCTTTAAGCTCGCCTGACTATTCCCTTTCAAAAGAAAATAGAAAATTATCACATGAAGTGGTTGCTAGGCACAAATGATTCCTCTTCAAACAGATTACCACAGGATTTCCCCTTGCAATTACTAAAATATACTAGCTGATGTGTCACAAGGATGACAGGTATTGACATTTAAGGCAATCTAATTTCCATAGCTGTCTCATGACTTCCCCCAGGTAGATCACCTTTGTCTTCCTTCTCCAGAACCGATTTCTTGCAGGTGAACATGACGAGCAGCAGCATTGGCAAGTGCCACAGACTGCAGAAGAAGAGCTTCCTGGAGCTGCTGCGGTCGGCAGCCCTGTAGAACCGAAAGCCGAGGTAGGAGATGTAGAGGTTGATAGGGAGAGAAATGATGGGGAAAGTCCACGTGGTGATGTCGAGGATGGGAGCCACCGTTGAGAGTCCAATTAAGGCCAAGCAGTGCCGCAGAGCCACCCGCCTGCACAGCCCTGGGTGGGTGACAGACATCATACAGTATCCTCCTCGGGAGTAATCTTCCCGCAGACCCCAGCTCAGGGCATTGAAGTGAGGGAACTGCCAGGAGTAGAGGATCCCTCCTAACAGTAATGCACCTGCAGTGGGAGAGAGAGCGTTAGAGTGTCCCTACAGGAAGTGCCACACACAGACCTCAGCTGTCACACTCTGTTTGCTACCACTTGTGACACCAGTGACACTGCACACCGGTGGCACCACTCTCTACAGGGACAAGGCAGCCCCATGAGATAAGGAACCTCTGGTTTTCATGGCATTCACACAGGGTTGGAGCACAGTGGTTTGTCTGGTTTTGGAGCACTCAATTTGAAAAGCATTTCGGCAAGTCACTTCCTTCTAAAGACCTACTGCTAAATGGTTCCTGCATCAACTGTCTCTACCTGAGGGAAGACTGGTGGAAATGAAGCGAAATTGGGCAAGAGACTGTATTCCTGGGAGCCTCTAGATTCTACTCTCAGGTTCCTGAGTTGCTGTGTCCAGAGAAGAAAAAAGTCAATGGGCAGAGCAGTGATTGCATTGACTAGACACAGGAAGCCCGGCTCAGTGAGAGAGGAAATGGAGGACAAGCTGCTGCTCCTGAGACCTGGGGAAACTCCACACCCTGGTAGGCTGGAGCAAGGCCAAGCCGTCTGTCTGCCCACTGCATGAGGGAGGGAAATTCTCCTGGCACAGCACAAGCTCCATCATGGACCTGGGCAGGAGGCAGAACTGGCAGAGGCTGTTAATGAACTAACGTGAGATGGAGAACTTACTCCTTCAAACCAATGGCAGAAACCTCTAATCAGTTTGATCAAGTAACTCTATACATACCAATTAACTACTTTCACACTTAAAAAGAAGCTGTGGAAGCACCACATTTCCACAGCTCTTCCACACAGTACAGGGACACAGTACAGGGTTTATTGAAGCAGAAGCAGCTCATGTGCTAATTCCAGTGAGCCTCCAGGAAGCCCTCACACCAAACTCCCTTCACTAATTTTATCTGAAGACACAAAAAATACCCCAAGGCTGTTGCAATGTTATAGGCATTCCTGTGTTTTATTGTTGTTTCCCCAGCTTCCAAACCCTCTGCTCCCACATTAAAATGCTTTCTTTGTAACTCCCTGCCTCCATGAGCTCATTCTCTATGGAAACTTCTTCTCCAAATGGAGCCATGCATCCAGCATTTTCTTAACGACCTGAGAGAAGCAGCAACACTTACCTGCAAACAGGTTAAGGTATTTAAATTCTTCCCCAGCAATTCTGACAAAGCCCAAGTGACTGTGTCCTCTGAACAGCTTCATGGTTCAGATCTCCTCTCCATCTATTCCTTGGAGCTGGGCACACCTAGTTCTTGTCTCTAAAAGCACAACTCACACTGGTGCTATCATGCAAATAATAATAATCCTGGTTTGTGAAATTGCCTTTTTTCCCCCTACCTTATCACAGTGAAGGAACTCTCCATTAGACTTCATGCAGGTTGGCAGTACCTTATAAATCCAGCAGTGTTGTAAAAGACCCATCTTACTGCTTTCTTGAACAAGTAACAAATACTCCTTGAGGTGAGTATCTACCTCTGGAAGTTGATTGCATGAAGCTCAGAGACAGACACACATACTTTGGGTGTGCAGCTTTCCAAACAACATTGTTGTTTCCAAACAACACTGCCTCGAATTCCAAGTGATTTAATGGGAATCACAGGATGGTTTGGAAGGGACCCAAAATATCATCTCATTCCAGTCCCTGCCATGAGCAAGAACACCTTCCACTGTCCCAGGCTGCTTCAAGCCCTGTGCATCTTGGCCTTGAACATTTCCAGGGATGACGCAGCCACAGCTTCCCTGGGCACCCTGTGCCAGGGCCTGTGTCAGTGTGAAGCCATTCCCCCTTGTGACTTCAAACCCATGTAAATAGTCTCTCTCCATGTTTCTTTTAGGCTCCTTCTGGTACTGGAAGGCCACAATTAGGTCACTCCATTTCCTGATCTACAGCCCAAAATGCTTCAAATGCAGCTACTCAATCCTTCTTAAGTCAATTTTTTGGATGTGGATATTAACACCTTTTCTCAATTGGAACCTTTTAAGACAGTTGAAAATGATGTACCCCAAAATTACCAATAATTTCAGAATATCATAGCCAGAAAAGTAATTTTCAGCCCTAACAGAACAGTGTTTGATTCAGTTCTGCTGAAACCTGAGGGAGCAGCTCTGCTGAAATAAACCAAAATTAAACTTACTGAAGGAGCAGCTCTCCCTACATCAGGAGAAACAACAGGGAAAATATTCCTGTCATAAGTCACTCTAGCTTTTTCCTGTTCTTGTAAAACACATTAACAGAGGCAAGATCCTGAATGTGTTACACCTTAGAGCAGTATTTTTCAAGTATCACATCTGAAGTGCTTTATAGACACTAGCTTGTCACTGTTCAGAACTTAGGTAAAGGTAAGCTACAATTATCCATCAGCTGAATACTCTCAAACAGATGAAGCCAGGGCCTAAGACATGGAGCAGAGGCTGTCCCTGCTTCCCACGGCTCTGGACTTGTGTCTGCATCCCTGTGTTTCGGCTCTAATGCAGATTTTGCTCATTCAGTTGTTTAAATGTTGTGTGCAGCCAAACTCGAAACACACCCTAAACCTCAAACACACAAAGCCCTTTAACAGTTCCCTAACCATGACACCATTAGAAAAAGTCATCTGGAGAGACTTTTAAACACAAACAGACCAACTAAAATACTTGAGGCTGGATTCCCATTTACAAAGCTCTGGTTTTTACATGCAAGCCTTTGGAATTTAATTACTTTGATTACATTACAACCATTGAGATAATTGATATTTTACAGAGAAGCTGAACAGTGAAACAATTTAATAGCCCATTATGAGGACTTTAAATGACCCAATCTTTTTGTTTGGTTCCCATGTGCCGGGACATCCTGTCATTTCCTTGGCCTAGCAGAGATGTTCAGGTTGTCAGAGATTTTTAAGTGTCACCTAAGACTGATGACTTGCAAAGCATGGCACATGGTACAGTACAATTCAGCATCAAACGAGCTCACAGTCGGAATCCCGTCAAGCCCAGAGCAGACACTGTAACACTCATTAATTACAAGATGAATGTTAACTATGTCATAATTAAGTCAGATGTGTTTTTAAGCCATATTACAGAGAGACAAACTCTGGAGACTAATCTCGTTTCAAACAGAGCTGAGTCTACTCTATGGCCTCTGTGCCATTCCCAACAGTTTGGGAACTCAGTTTAATCATTGCAAATCTCCCTTTTCTCTACAGAGTTTTTAATTAAGTGAACATCAGCCAAGGTTGTTCCCAACTGGAACTACATAGACCTGGTGCAGATTTCACAAAAGCAAAGCCATTGCTTGGGCAGCGGGAGACAGCCAGCAAGCACCCAGGGACACCCAAGGACACCCAGGGACACCCAGGGACACGCAGAGACCCCAAGGGACACCCAGCACCTTGGAGTCTCTTGGGTCCTCCATAGCCTGTGGAAATCTGAGAACAGGCAAATTGACAGGAACTCAGATTTCTCTGCTTTTCTGCAACAGTTCATAAATTGCAGGACACAAGTACCTGGCTGGCTTGTGGATATCCCAAATTAGTCTTTTAGGCCAAATTTTTAATTGCTGCAATTGAGCCCATTTATGACCAATTCTTCTCTCCAACTGTGAAAACCTGGCAGAGATGCAGCAGACACTCAGAAATCCCAATAACTTGTCAGATCAGTTCTGTTTGATTTTGGAAAAAAATGAAGTCACCTAAAGAAAACAAGGCCCAGGTCTCCAGAACTCTTTCACTCTTGTATGCAAAACAGGAATAAAATATTTTCTTCCTGAGTTCGTATTCTGTCATCTCTTTTCACTGTGTTAAATAATCTCAAAAGTTCCACGATCACAGAGAACCAGGTAGGTCCTAAAGCACCCATGGAGCTCAAGATAAATAACAGGTTTTATTGTTTCTCATGAATTTTAAGTGTAAGCTATTATTTATCTTCTTAAATACTTATTCATGATTTATTTAAATAGTAATAGACCTCCTTTTTAACAGGAGAGGAGAGGAGAGGAG